>JANHZU010004229.1:40558-56512 GCA_032468055.1 Acrochordus granulatus
CCTCTCTCATCTTTTTAAGTGGGAGAACTTGCACAATTGGTGGCTGACTAAATACTTTTTTGCCCCACTGTATATGTTTCCCTGTCCCACATAGAAAAAGGCTGGGAGTTCAAACTGTTTAATAAATTTGTTCACCTGAGTAAAACAAAAATATGAAATTGTGTAAAATAATATTAAGGGAGAAAGATGAGAGCAACTGTAGAAGGAAGAGTGCGGATAAGAGAAGATAAAGAAGTGATTTCTGATCTTCCTTATAGCAGTTACAGACTTCTCCCTGTTTAAAATTGCACACAGGTTCCTCTCTCTTCACATTCAACCCTTCTTAATCAGCAAATCCATAAACCACCATTTATTTATTTTTTTTTGCCATTTTTAGCAAAGAAATTATCAGGGTTTCTGAAGGTATTGCAAGAATGTCAGGGTCATCTGTGGATCCGGAAAAGCACTCCGAGGCCTCCGAGTGCCAATACCAATCCTCTCGGCTCCCATGATGAAGTCAAGTCAGTGTCATCTCATCTCCTGTTTTGTATCAAGGAATTCTCCTCGGTGACTCACCTGGTCTGCTTGGATTATCTTGGTGCACTCACCAATATCCCCCTGCGGACATCATCTTTATCCTGCTCTGAAAAAGAAAGAAATTAGGAGCTGCAGATGGTTTTGGATGGCCATTCCAGAGCTAACAGAGGTGGTCCATTTCTCAGAACCCCTCCTAAAAAATAAAGCTGCCCTAGATATATCACAGAAAAGAAGAAATGTTTTTGGAAAGGAATAGAGAATTATTTTTTTTCTATTAAACAAAAGATTTGTGCAGTTTGATATATCGTCTGTTTAAGCCTGAAATCACTGCAGAAGGGATGGCTATAAACAGATCAGCATCAGAATTTTAAAAGATGCCTTGAAGAAATTATCTTCTGAACTGTGGCCTCTTGTCTAATGCAAAACTCTGTTCCCTTTCCAATCACAAGAACTGTCTGGCTTGTAACAAAATTGCAAAAAAAAAAGTTGCACACCAATTTTTTAAAAAATATCATTTTTTAATTTTTTTAAAAAATATAATTGTATATGGATAAAAATATCCATATAATTTTTCTTTTTTATATGAGACTGAAGAAGACTCCTGGATGAGAGTTGAAATGTTTCTCTGTAATACAAATACAGTTGCCTTTCTAAAATTTGGTGTGAAGGATTTTTTTGCAATTTTGCTATAAGGCATGACCTGGATTAATGAGCATATACATAGATGACTGTCTGGCTTGCGCTCACTGTGTGATGCCCGGTGTTGAGAGGTGTGCCTGTGTTGAGAGTTTTGTGTTTTCCTTGGCTTGAGGAATATTGAAGCAGAAACTGGAGGCCACCATCAAGGGTTGCAAACTTGGCAGAGAATTCCCCTGGCACTTGGTTTCTTTGCTCTTTGCAGCATGGGGTGGGGTGGAAAAAACTCTTCCTTAGCATAAGGACCCCTCAAGGATCTGGAGAGGAGCCTTCACCTGGATCTGGAAAAAGTGTAGAGCAGGTAATAGAGGGTGAGCAAGTGAATGAGTGAATGCCATGAAGTCATTTCCTCCATGATGATTTATTCTTATCTGATCCTGCAGGTCTTCCAAGGGCACCCCCGTTGCCATCACAACTGAGTCCATTCCTCTTGGTGCTGGTCATCCTCTTTTTCTCTTTCCTTCCACCTTTTTCAGCATTCTTGACTTCTCCAAAGAGTTGGGTCTTCATGTTGATTGACTATATGCCATCAATCATTGTTGACTCTTAGGAATAGATCAGTCACCACTACAACTGAGTCCATCCACCTCTTTGATGATCTTCTTCTCATTCCTTTCACCTAGTATTCTTGACTTCTCCAAAGAGTTGGGTCTTCATGCTGATTGATTATTGATTCTTAGTAACAACATAGATGTTTTCCAGAATGATCTGTACCTAACCTGGTCCTTTAGGTCTTTCCATAATGGACCCACCACTACTGCAACTGAGTCCTTCCACCTTGGTGCTGGTCCTCTTCCCAGAATCAAAGCCTCTTCCAGAGAGCCAGGTCTTTGCATAATGTGTCCAAAGGAGGATAATTTGAGTCTGGACATTTGGGTCTTGAGTGAGAAAACAGAATAATGGAGAAACTACCTGAAATAGCCCTGGAAAAGCCATTTTTAAAAATAAATTTGGAGGTTTATAAATCTTGTCAACTGGACTTGAATTTTTGATGGTAAGGTTAAGCTTACAGCTTCATTACGAAGTCTTTATCAAAACCAATTAAAAATTGAAAATTTTATAATTTTAATGTTAATTTAATTTTAATAATTATTAAAAATTTTAATTTTAATCCTATTTTAGTTGGTTTTGATAAAGACTTTGCAATGAAGTTGAAAACCTTACCATCAAAAATTAAAGTCCATTGACAAGATTTACAAGCCTCCGGATTTGTTTTTGGATGACTGAGGATGCTTTCTGCATCATTTTGAAAAACGTTTCCAAAGACCAATTTCCTGACAGTATCAAGAAAGGCTTTGCCAAGGGTTGAGTTTCTGTCTTCTGGTCTTACTGGCTTACCAGTGTTTGCTTGAAAGAGATTGCAAAATGCTCTGGATCTGGTCTAGCCTTTGCCCCAGAACGTAGTTCGTCCACCAAAAAGGGTTTCTGCCTGACCCGTCCCCGACTTTCCATCCAACAGAAGTGGTCTGCCCGCGAGCACCAGCGCACATTTATCAGACCTGTAGGACAGAGGTAGAGAGGCCGACCCCAAATGCTCGGATCACCTTAGCCCAGTATTGTTCAGACTTGGAAATTTCAAGATGTGCTGTCTGGGGAGCTCTAGGAGTTGAAATCTACGTATCTTAAAAGTTCCCAAGTTTGAAAAAAAACAGCGGCTTAGCTCCTTTGTAGATCTTGCAGTCGCTCTGTTGGGAAGAAAAGTAGCCGTTGTCCCTGTTTCCTTGGCTTGGAGAGACCTCAAGGGCTTTTTTGTCTGTATCAAGTTTCCAGAGAAGAGCAGAACTCTTGCTGGCAGTTCCATGTTGCACACCTCCGCTGTCTCCTTGGCGCTTGCTAGAGAAAAGAGCCTCCAACTGGGTGAAAGCTCCGGTTTTGTTTTCAATTATAAGCTATCTCTGCTCCATTAACATACATAAAAGCTGTGGAAGCACTTACCCAAAAGTAAATCTGCCATAAAATCCTTGCACTCAGGAACCCTCTCGTATATTTTGTCTTCTTCCAGCAAGCCCATGTTTGTGATCCTCACACAAAATACTTCTGATTCAGAGGAGATGTGGGATGTTTACTTGGGTACTAATAGGATTTCTGTCTTGCTCAGCTTCCCAGGGCCTCGAGCAGTTGCTATAGTTGTGTCTGGCTCTGAGCAGCCCCATGGACCACATGCTCCGGGGCCCTCTGGCCTGCGCTGCCTCCCGGGGTCCACCCGAAGCCAGGCCCGCCACACGGACTATGCTCCCCAGCCATCCCGTCCTCCTTTGGCCTTCCACCTCTCCCAGCATTACAGCCTTTTCCAAAGAGTCCACTCTTCACATTAGGTGGCCAGCGTACTTCTGTCTCTGTCCTTCCGATGAACAGCCAGGGTTGATTTCCTTGAGTCTGAGCAGTTAACATGGCTTAAAAATATTCATTGAAATACAGCAAATCCCCCGTAAAACAGCAAAGCAAGCCTTTTTTAATTAAAAAAAAGAAAAAGTATTAGCATGCAAATGTTAATTGTCCAAAATTCCCAATGTTAGGAGATGATGCTACCAAACTCTTGGTAGAAAAATGCACTTGTCATCTCTTTCCTAGTAATTCACAGTGTGGGAATCATCTGGAGCCCTGGGAATGAGCTCTCCATGAGGACGTGTCAGATCCAGAGAAGTCCTGTTTCTGGGGTCCCATCGCTCTCATCTCTCCTTGGGGTGTGTGTGTGTGTGTGCAAGATCCAAAGTATCTTCTCCAGGGTAGGCAAATCATGTTCAAACAGTCCAGAAACTAAGAACGAGCCAAGCCATGTAGGCTTAAGTTGGACGCGGAAACCTGGGCGCTGCCGTCGCATCACAAACCTGAAAACACTCGTAGCGCTCTTGAAGCAGGTCCCCCCAGCCTGCAACTGGCAGCCACATTTTGTACCAACCCAAGTTTCTACAGGCATTTCCAAGCCAGCTTTGATGTATAGGCCTCTTCACAGCGCTTCCAGAAAAACTCACAGGGATTCAACAACATTTTCATAATGTCACACCAAGCCCAATAACAGACATCTGTGCATGGCACACATTCTCATTTTCCACATAAAAAGGCTTTTATGGGAATGAAGGTTGTTTGGCTCGATGGATCAGAGCTTGTAATCCCAGCCTCCTCCATGATGGACACACGTGCTCTGTCCCTCCACAACGGCAGTAACATTTGCAGCTATTTAGCGAGCCAACATAGCTTGGGTTGGTGATAAAGCACCCCACAATACCATAAATGCCAGTCTGTTGAGCCACGGGGATTCAGTGACTTTTTTCGTAGGTTCTGGAGGTGGATGGCTGGCTGACTACACTAGAGATGGGTCTTGTACTCTGAGCACAGAATCATTGCATTACCGTGCTGCGTATTGCCTTTCAGCTGACCCCAGCTGAAGTCTCACACGCAGCTTGATAAGCTTAGCTAGTTTGTCAAGCATCAAAGGTTTACTAGGAACAGTTGACAGAGTTGTTAAAGATGGACTTGTCGAGTGCGCAGTTCTTCTGGAGTTTGGATTCCCTTCTCCGGTTCACTTCATTCTCAGTCGTTCGAAGTGGGCCAGGCCAGAAAACAGACTCCACAAGCACCCCAGGAGCGTCATCCCTTGTTGTGGGGGGACCAGAACAGCATCTTGATAGCCTGCCCACGTTTCCCTTGGCCACCTCTGATACGAAAGGGAGCCAAGGCAGATGTGTTCGTTTCCATTCCTTCAGTGGTCCTACGTTCCCTCTTCAAGGTTATCTCCGTGTTGCTCTACAGACTTTTGAAAAGGAAGGTGCGAACGGAAAGTGACAAAGAGGTTTGGAGGAATGAAGGGCTGGAAAGGGTCAAAGGGACATATAAATATAGCACAGAGCTCAGTCCCCTAGGGTATTAATCTGCGCTCTGAGCCATACAGACAGACAAGGAGGAAATAGCTAGGAACAGTGTGGGAACTTCAAGCACTCCTCCTGAGGACTCTGTGACTTAGTTCTGCTGCTGCCACCCCTGGACACTAACCAGGGGTGCCCACCAGAGACGGTCAAAAAGTCAAGATGGCAGCCAAGGCGGTGCAGTCGAAGCTGTGTTGTAGACATTAACAGATGGGTTTAACATTCCCATGAACATCTGTAGGGATGCCTCACCACTTTGGAGTCTTCCTGTTGTGCTGGATTTCAACTCCCAACATCTCTAGCCAGCTCACACCTGTGGCCATCTGACACATCTGGAAGGGAGAGACACATAGCAGCTTGAGAAATCCCTGTAAAGTGACCAAAAACTTCGAACCAGCTGGTGGCATGGAGCCCCCTGAGAGACCTTCTTATGCCAGCTGAGCAGCTCTCACATGTAGCTTGGGTTCAAAGTCTTTCCCATGGGGCTGCTCCTGATTAGAGGGCAGGTGGGCTGTGAAAAACCACAAGGCTTCGTATCTGTCGTTTTAGCAGCTGACGGTGTGAGCTGCAATAGTGCTTATGTGCTCTTGTCCCTCCCATAGCTCCGCTCGTCCAAAAGCACATTTTTCTGTGTGGAAACTCAGAATGGAAACATACTTGTGCATGTCTGCCTGATTACATCTCATTAACGAAAAGGATTGTTTTCACTGGGGTGCGTGCATGCTGATATTTCCATCAAAAGAGGGGACTTTTGGAGAAATAAATTGTCAAGTTCCCCTTCCAAAGTTCTAACAGCAGCATGCAGACTAATGTGGACTGATATCAGCATTAGATATTTCCCTTGCAGTTGGCTGCAATGTGCTAACAGCTGGCCTGATTAGAGTTTTAAAGGTTAATTGCTTTATTTCTAAAGCAGATGCTTATTTAGGAGACTTGTCCAGATTAGCAAGTCTGAAATTTCAAACCAAGAGTTCTGCTGTTTGCCTTTTGTCCTTTCCTTCCTCCAAGACCTAGAAGGGCCTCTGTGGCCCAAAGCTGGATTATTCAGGAGCTTCTGTCTGATGGGGGAGCAGGACCGGGGAAGACGCCGTCTTGAAGCAGGGCTGACCAGGCAGACTGTCTGCTGCTCACAGCAGCCGGCCAGGCCCTCTGGTGCTCCTGGTCTCGCCCTGGTAAGTCACATTCATGGTCTGTTGTTGCCTCTGATCCTGGTGCTGGAACTTAGCTGCTGTCGTGCCTGGCAGCCTTCCTGCCCAGGAATGGTGGTCTTCCCCGCACTGGCCACGCCTAGCAGAGAATTCCGCAGTCTGTTGCGCGGCTGTGTCCTTGGGCCATCCGGGTCCAAGACGGATCCCACGCTGAGCCCGCTCCTACGTCCCCACGGGGGCCAGGGCTTGGCCAGCAACCCACCAGGTTGCATTCCCAGCAACCGAGGAGGCCTCTCGTGTGGTTGGAGGTCTCCGCTTGGAGTGTCCCCCCGATAAGCAGCTGTTCGTAATCAGAACTGTGTGGATGTGTTGCAATTCCACAGCTGGTGGTAATGAAGTCCATCGCTGGAGAGGGCAAGGAGTGAAGAGCTCCCTTTGATTTCTTCAGAACTTCCTCCCTCGCTTCTGGGGAGTGAGCTGGCTCCTCGTGTTGCCTGGGCCGGGCAAAAGAGCCCCATGTAATCTTTCCTCCCCAGAGAATACCCTGAGAATGACCTCGGGCTGAAGTCGGCAACCATTTCTTTGAAGTGTAGCAATCAGGACGATGGCATAGATTCTACAAGCTCATCACAATGTTGGCAAGTTTATTTTCCGCCCTTAAAAACTATCTCTGACACGGAATTCACTTCGGTTCGATGTTGTCATCTGTTTTACAGATCAGAAGCCCCTTTCGTGGGGGGCCGCTGCTGGCGCAGCCCCTCCCTGCACGGACAGCGTCCTGGGGATGCTTGGGTCCAGCCAGCGCTCGCTTGCGTGCGCCGCTTCGGTTTGCGGCTTCGGTTCTTTTCTTCCCACTGGGGGGAGATTTGGGGCCCAACCGTGGCCACTTTAAGATGCGCCTGGATTTCAACCCCCAGAGCTCCCCCAGCCACACTGGAGCTGAAGTGCACACATTGCAAAGCTGCCGAGGCTGGGCGCCCTGCTTCAGGTCTGGCCGTCCTGCATCTTGCGCGTCCCCTCACTGTGCGCTCCAGCTGGGTTATGAGCCCAGGCGAAGAGCGAGCCTCGAAGCTGGTCCCCGGCAGCTTCTCCGTTTCCTGAAGACGGCTGCCCTCCTCTTGACTGTCTGTCCCTTCGCCTGATTCTGGTCCGTAAAAAGAAACCTCCTCGGCTTTGTGACCGCCCGATCGGCTCAGCGCAAGGTGTCCAGTGAGCGGACGGCGGCCTTGGTCTCAGGTAGATGCACGCCTGATGCGCTCCCTCGCATCGCCTGCTGCTTTCGCGACTGGCCCTCGGCCTGACTGTCCGTGCTGTTCCACGACTCCCCCAGGGTTCCCAGGCGCCCTGCCGTAGCCCCCTGGTCATAGGAGAGAGGCTCTTCGCTAAGGCCCATCCGATGCAGAGCCGTGAGAGCCTGAGATACTTCCGAAGGTGCCTCCCGAGGAGGAGCAAAGAGCTTCGCTGCCCGGCAGTGTGTGGGGAGCTCCAGGCCTTGAGAAGGGGCAGGGGGGTCTGTGGTTTCTGGGAAGCGGCCTCCTCCATCCAGCCCCAGCCCTGCTCGCCAGCAGCCCTTCGCCGAGTCCTCCTTTCCCTGCTGGAGGCCTGAGCTTCTCCCGTTCTGGAGAGGGGATTTGGTCAGCCGCGTCCCGTGCCGGGCCCCGTGGGAAGAGGCCGGTCTTGGCCAGCAGCGTGGCTGGAGCGTTGAGCAAAGTCCGCTAGGAGGGGAGGAGAGATCGGTGTCCCTAGATGCTTTGGAAGGGCTCCCCTGCCCCCATTTCAAGTATGGGTGGAATTGGCAAGAGTCAAGCCCTCAAGTGCACCAGTCACGTCTCCGTGGCCCTTTTGTGTTTCTCCGGGTAAGGATGTGTCCTCCTCTTTAGCGCAGCTGCAGCCCCGCTTGCGTTTTAAGCGTGGCACACCCGAAAGACAGGTGGAGCCTCATTTGATTACCACAGCCCACCCTTTGACATTTTCCACCATGCTCGGCGGAGCACACCTTTGCGCTCTGGCCTGCTGCCTCATCGTTACAGGAAGGTGTGGACTCTGTTCCGTCCCCTGTGTTCCTCAGCAGCCAAAGCCAAAGCAGGACCCCAGTCTCAGGAAAGGAGAGAAGAAGAAGAAGAAGTCACAGCAAGACCCCTCGCTTGTTGTTCCTTGCTTTTAAAATAACCAGCATGCTTTGATGCCTTCCTTGCTCTTAAGGCAGTGGGGACAATGGAGGCACCTTGAGGAGCTGCAGCAGCCCGCGGGTTTCATGAGCTGCAGTTGCTGGTCTGGAAGTGGGCACTGTTTGTCGGCGGAAACGTTGGGCGGCCCGCGGTGGTGAGTGGTGGAGGCGGCGGCGCCTGGCCGCTGGTGAGGGGGAGGCGAAGCCGGTTTGGGGAGAGGGGAGGACCTGCTGGGAACTCTGGTCTTTGGGGTCCACCTGGCAAAGAGGCAGAAGTGGGCAGCTCCGGTCCTCCCGCTCTGCGCTGCGGGAGGGGCAGGCCCTGGGCCCCCTCAACCGTCAAGACCAGAAAGACAAGGTGAAGCTGAGAAGGGCAGGGGCTCAAAGGCCCATCCGAAATCAGATCAGGAATTCTGGGGCCCCTTGAAAACAGACAGAGGTCTTTGATGTGGTCTGGGTGGGTGTCATGAGTTAAATGCACATGAGAATCTCGAAGGTTTTCAGCACCCATTTGAAGGTGTGGATCGGGGGTGTCCAGTCTTGTGTGGCTGAGGAATTCTGGGAGTCGCAGCTGGCGCATCTTAAAAGTTGCCAAGGCCGGACGCGCCTGATGTAGATGGGAGCAGCACTTCCCAGTAGTAGCACAGCATCCGATCTGCAAGCTGAGCTCTGAGCAGCCTTTCGGCACTTCTGAGCTCAGGGTAAGGCCAGGTTCGCATTTCAGCTCCAAGCCCTAAATTTGCATCTCTGCGCATTAGCACATCTAAATTGTATGCCAACTTGTGTCCCATCTATACGGAAGACCTGGAGCAGTTTAGGATCTACCAACTCCTCTGCATTCGGCAATGGTTTTGCTCAGACCTCTGTGGTTTCATTAGGGTGGGGGGTGCAATGCCCCCTCCTTCCAGAGCCCTCCAAAGATCATGTGTTCCTCTTGTAATGCTTGATTTAAGTTCCCCTGATGGATCATGTGACCCAGCAGTTGGCAGTGGTGTGTGTGTGTGCAAGGAGAGGGAGAAAGGATCAGTGTGAGAGGGTCTCATGCTGCTTTTGCACAAGCAAAGACGTCCATTCCTCGTAGGGAACCTTCCTGCTTCAGCTATAAATTCCACAATTTCCTCCCTCCCTCCCTCCGTCATCTCTTTCTCCTTCTTTCTTTCCTTCCACTGATTTGGTGCCACAGCTCAGTGAGCAAAAAGTGGAAAGCAAGCAAGTGGTTCCCATAACAACCACCAGGGTCTGACATCCCTGATATTCATCCTTGGTGTGTGGTGTCAGAGAAGCCAAAGGCAGCCTCTCTTGTCTTCACACCCAGCCCTGCGCACACCCGCCTGCGCACCCGCCCGCCCCTCTGTCTGCCTCTCCTTGGCTGGCTGCGAGGGGCAATTACAGGAACTCATCAAAGGTGATGTGGACCACTTTGATGCGCATTTCCCCTGCCTTTGAATCCTGCAGAAGAGCATTAGCGAAAGAATGCGCCCGTCTTTAATGGATTGCCTGATTAATATGGTCTGAAAGGGGCGAGCCAGAGGGAATACGATTTCTAATGGTCCTGTCAAATTCTGAAGTGAGGCAGGAAGGGAAGGGAGGGGGGGGAAGGGGCAAGGGGCCCTGAAATCTTCAAAAGTTTCTAACTCGTTGCAGATCAAAAAAAGGAGGAGAGGAAAGGAAAACATGAAGCCCCCTCCCCTCTCTCTGATTCATTGGGGAGGGAGACGGGAATCCGGCTGGGTTGGGGTTATAAATTGAAACCGCCTTGCCTTGGCTCTGCGGGCTGCTGGAGAGGCACGCGTGACACGGTCACTTGGGCAGGTGGCCCTCCTCGACCGCTTGGCCACGATGCTGGAGGAAGCAGGGTGGCTGGAAGTGACTGTGGCTCCAGACCAAGAGTGGGGATCGCTAGGCTGAGCCTGCAAGGCAAGGGAGGCACTCAGTGCAAAGAACGCGGGGTGCGCAGGAGGGGCGGAGGGTCTTCACCATCTCCACCTTCCTTGGTGGCAAAAAGACCGAGAAGAAGCAAAGTGCAGAAAACGTACACGGGCAGCAAAAAGCGGGACCCGTGGAATCATTTCTGAGGTGGAGGGACGGTCACTTCTGCATTTTCATACATATCTGGTTTCGGGATTTCTCTGTGCGCTGCACGCCCATGCGCACGTGTTTCAGAGCAAGAGGCAGCTCATGGCCAATGGCGGCTATTCTTCAAAAAAAAGAAGCAGCGCTTGGCAGACTGGTAGCCCTTTGGGGTAGACCAGACTAAGAAACCAAAGTTGCAAACATTGGAACAACTTCTAATGTAAGGAAACAGGAGCACCGCCCTGCCTGCCGAGAGCGCCGCCGCCCGCCCCGCTTGTATCTGAGAGAACTAGGGGGGGTCAAGTAAGTCGGAGACCTTTCCTTGAGTTCCGTTTCCGCGCCGGGCTCAGATTTCGTCCATCTGACCGTCGTTTGCAGCTCTTTCGCCGGGAGGTCATTCCCACAGCCCGTGACACAGAGGGGCGAAACGCGGGATTGCTTCCCTTGCCGTTTAGAGTGCAGGCAACGCAGTGGCCCTTGGGCCTGTTGGGTATTTCCAGGTGGCATGAAAAATCGCTGCTGTTTTTGTTTTCAGTTGTTCGGCTGCGTCAGCATCATTCAGAGGCCTGCTTCACAGAACTGTCCGTTTTTAAGATGAATGTGGCCCCTTGCCCGACCAGGCATCTTTTCGAACGGGAACATTCGCGGCAAGTCCTCGTCTTTTTCGTCTCCGGCTTTCCCCTCGTTAAAAAAAGAAACAGCAAATGCAGCACAGTGGACAAAGTGTCCAGGTCCAACTCAAAAGGCTGCTTTGACCTATCAAGCCCACAGCACACGGCACCCACGGACTGTTGGGGTCGTCTTCCCTGGCCAGACCTAGCTCGCCCCAACAGCAGCAGATCCAGCCAATCAGTGTCCAGGGCCCCCATCTCACAAAAGAGGCTCTGGGCTTCCAACATTTAAAAACAATGCAACAGCGTAATGCAAAACATAAGCCACAGCCCAGGAGCAAGTAGCAGCCACAGCGACAGGCAAATAACAACCACATGTTGGGCTTTAGCTAACACTCAGATCCCCATGCCTGGAACGTATCTTTGTCTGACTGGCTTCCCTCAGAACTGGCTCAGATGCTGGCCCAGACGCTGGAAGATGGCGAGTTCAACTCCTCAACTGCAGCAAGGCCACCTCCTCAGCCCTCCTCTCTGAAGAGGGAAGGCTGGAAACAGCATGAATGTCACCTAACATGATGGCTCTTACGGAGAGGACAACGTCCCCGCTTCCTCAGAGAAGAATCTCCCACCGCCAGGACCCAGACGTGTGTCACTTCCTGGGAACCCTTAGCTAGCCAGGAGGGACGTGTGTCCACTCCACAAGTGACTCTGCTCACAAGCCCAAGAATCCTGTCTGCTTCCTTGGGCGTCACAGGACCAAACTCCCCCCAGATAACCGAGCCAGACTGAGCCCCAAGTCACCTCCATGGGACCTGCCCCAAGATGAGGTCCACGTTGGAGCAGAGCTGAGCGACATTATCCAACAGATGCCTAGCATATTTCTCATGGTGACCCCGCAAGGAAACTTCCGGCTCCGTTTTTTCCAGGATAGTCTCCATGGATGCTACAGGGGTGAAGAAATATTGATGTTTTGCTGCCCTTCCTGCCACATGATAGGCCTTAACAGTAGCTGTCGCTTGGGCTCCTTGGTTCGGTTTGCTCCTTGTAGGTCCGCATCAGCATCCTAGGTGCCTCTTCTCCCATTTCGTTCCCTCTTCTCCTTGGTAAACCAGAGGGGACCCCAGGATGCACAACAGAGGAGAGGCGCATAGAGGCAAGCCAGTCCAAAGCCCCCCACTCCCACCTTCTCATTCCATCAGTAACTAAAACTCTTGCTGAACTGGGCCCCTTCAGGAACAGCCCCCCAAACCCTCTGAAACTAGTAGAGTCCATCAGACTCCTGGGGAGAATCAGCTGGATTGGTCTACCAGCAAAGAGCGGTTCCCAAGACCCCCAGGGCAATCAGAAAGTGAGTTCCCTCAGCTTCCAGATCACTCTACCACTGTCGCAACATAGAAACAAGATCCAGCATTTGACCACTGTTATGTTTCAGACCATCAGTAACCTCGGTCAGATGCATGGCTGTCCCGGTGCCCCTGTACCCCTGAGATGCCTCAGACTCCATCCCCAAAGAAGGCAGCACTATAAGCCTGGATTGCTGAGGAACCCCCCTCCATGGAGGGGGCTTGAAGACACGTCTCTTGCCTTTTGCAGGTTGGTTAAGTTACTCTGGCTGAGGAATTCTGCGAGCTGAAATCCACCCATCTTAAAGTTGTCAAGGTTGGACACACCTAACGGTGGGCCAGAGTGGTGCAAATGGTGGGCCAGAGTGGCTTCGCAACCATGACTAGAATGGAGGGTCTTGCTCAAAGCATTCTTAACTTCTGTGAGGAAACTGAACAGTGTGTTATTTCTGCAAAAAGCCGCTCTTAAAATTGAAGCCGCTGAGCGCTCCTTGCTTTTGCGAAGCAGGTGTGCTTCAGGAGCTAAAGAGGGGGAGTCGGCGTTTCCTCTCATGGCACAAGTGCTTCTCAGTTGAGTTTGCAGCGGCATTTAGGATCGTGTTCCGCATGCGGGCTTCCCTTCCTCTTCCTTCTCTTCTAGAAAGGAAAACGTAGACATTCTTCTTAACTGAAGGGGCATGCTTCGGTGAAGCAGCCAGTGCTCTCACGTGGTGGCGGCGGCTGCAGGATCTGGTCCTGATCCCTCAAATGACTGGGCATAGAAGGAGAAAAGCATCTTCTACGAGTTCAGCCTTCTCCAACCTGGTGCCCTCCAGAAGTGCCCTGGTGCTTGCCCAAGCCCCTTTGCAATGTACAGTAGGTAACAGCCTTATGGAATTTGGGAATGCAGTGCTGGAAAGCTGTTTTAGGAGCGGCAGCACACAACGTGGTGTTACTTTTGAAGCAACTCTTGCAGCCTTCACATGCTCTGAATGCCCCCTCAATGAGCAGAGAATCTGGGCACTGGGAAGACCCTCTGTTGCCTTGAATCAAATGACGTCTTGGGGCCCAGATTGGGGCAGGGAAGCAAAATCACCTCATCCATGTCTCCTCTCACTCCATTCTTCTTGCTCACCCTGTCAGGTTCATTTTTTTGACTGAAGAAAGAAACAACCACAAAGCTTTTGTACTTGCAGACCTTGCTTGTTGAAGCAGATGTTTGGTTATCGTCATATCAGAGATGTGTGAAAGCGAAGAAATAGTGGTCTTCTGATCCAGACAGTAGTTCCAGAAGTATGGATCATGTTAGATTGGAAGGATCAGGCTTAGTTGGCTCAGGTCTAACTGATTTATTGATGCTTCGACGTCACACGAATTTCTCCAACTGCCCGCCAAACACCTGCACTCCCAAAATAAGGCTAATGGTCCTCGATGAGGGGTTGGACCTTTGTAATTTGTGCATGCATAGTGACACGGCTGAACCCCCTCTTAACCCCTGGCTCCACCCTTCCTTCTCCCACAGATCAGGACCGTTTATATTGAATTTTGCAAAAATCACATTTCTAAAACATCTCGATGCTGGTGTCTGCCAGCAAATTAGCTGGGAGCGCAGCCTTCCCCAACCAGGCACCCTCCACCATCCTGGGGTTGGTTTCTATAATTTTAATTCCAGAATGTTAAGGGGGCACCTTAGATTTAGAGTGGCTAGCCTTAGAGGATATCTTAGTTACAATTTCTGCAAAATGTCTATTTTAAAAAAAGAATCAGTTTTTTTTTGGTTCATCTCAGAGAGTATGGGTGAATAACGTCAGCTGTGTTGTTTCAAGTTCTTTCATTCCTGCTTAAGAAGAAATACAGGAGTTGTCCATGCTTCTTACAGGAAAAAGAACAAATAAAACACACCGGCTCCTATCTCATGGCGACCAGATGCAGAACAATCAAATCACCTGTGCAGAGGTTGGCGCTTTTTTGGTTGGCAGAGTCTCTTTTCTGGGAACAGTTGGCAACCTCAGCCTTCCCAGTGGCCTTTGCCCTTCAGTTTAAGAGTGCCTGAGCCTTTCCTCTGCTGGTATCCTCTTCAGCCCAAGTCTAGCATGGCTTCCAGAGGTCTTGAGGAGGTTGTCTAGTTGCAGAGTTCCTGAAATGGATGGCCATTGGGGTATGGAAGGAAAGGAAGCTCTGGTCAGATGGAAGAGAAGAGGAGCCTATTCGGGTGGACCTTAACTTGGGAGTTACCCAGCCCTCTGTCTAGCAAGGACCAGAAGCAGCTGTTCTTTATCCCATCAGGGAAAGGGAGGGGAGGGAGGATCGTTTTTTGCAGTGCAGTGTCAATTCTCCGGGAGCCTCCTTGGAGAACAGTGAGTATGGGGGTCCCAAACCTTTCCTCGCTCTCTCCCGGCTCCTTCCAGCCACCTGCTGATCAGCAGAGTTGCCACCGGGTCTTCCGTCCCCTGAGCCAACAGGCTTTCTTTGCTCTCTGCAACGTTCAGAACCGGGAAGTGGTTTTCCAGAGCCACGTCTCGGGGACAGGCATTAGTCATTCTGAGAGACTCCACCGCAGCCAGAGTATCTTCAGTGTTTTAATCTCATTTGCAGATCAACTTTTGTCAAAGGCTTTAGCGCAATGTGCAGGGAATTACCTCGTTTTATCCCTGCGGTCTATTTAGATAGCGAGATGGCCACCTGCCAGTGATCAGCTAATGCAACTATTAAGCTTTGTGCGCATGGTAGGGTTTTGGGGCCAGGCCTTTGAAGCGCTGCCAGGCGCAACCTCTCCATCCGCCAGGCTGGCTTTCCCAAGGCACTTTCCATCATCAATAGACAAGGTAATTGCTTTTGCTCCAGACTACAACAAAGCTCTGTGTCGTGTCTTATGTACCAGCGCCTGCTGACTACCAGCTACAAGGCATCCACACATTTGTATGTGTGGCACTTTCCGCAAATTACTCATGTTTGCTCCAGTTTCCTGAGAAAACCTGCTCCCTCATCCGTGTGTAAGATTGCAACCACAAGTTACCATTTCATTGCTTCAGTTGCAGTCGAGTGGGAACTTAGGGGATACACCCAACTTCTCCTTAATTGCAGCTTGAGAGGGCTGGGGCAAGGCACGCAAGGAACCGTCTCTATCTTGGCAGCCCCTTCTTTATGTTTTGTGTCCTGGGGAAAGGAGGAGGGAGCTCGTCCCTCCATTTAGGTGCACCTTTCAGCAGAGCTTGTTAAGTTAATCAACATCAGTATTTTTATTGCTTTTTAAATTCATTATATGCTCTTAGCTTGCTTCTCTTCTTTTGAATGGAGAGGGAGAGGCAGAGTGGCTACAGTGCACTTACACTGCTCCACAGTGTAAGGCTAAGAAGGTCAACTAATGCTGTATGCGTCTAGGTCAGTGCTTCCCAACCTTGGCTACTTTAAGACGGGTGGAATTCTGGGAGCTGAAGTCCACCCATCTTAAAGTTGCCATGGTTGAAAATATTGCTCTAGATCAGGGGTCGGGAACCTTTTTGGCTGAGAGAGCCATAAACACCACATATTTTTAAATGTAATTCCGTGAGAGCCATA
>JANHZU010004229.1:56612-70192 GCA_032468055.1 Acrochordus granulatus
CGCCGGTGACCGTCGCCGGTTCGCGCATGCGCAAAGGAGTCTAACGAAGCTTTTTTTATAATTAAAGATTTGTCTGCAAGCCAGATGCAGCCATCAAAAGAGCCACATCTGGCTCGCGAGCCATAGGTTCCCGACCCCTGCTCTAGATGAACCTTGGTTTTTATTGCGTTGGCCACACTGGCATGATGTTGCACCAGGAAAGCTGACACCTAAATGGCTTCTCCCAACTCCATAATTCTTCAATTCTGTGAGATCTTTGAGCTGTGTTTAGCTGAAACATGCCCACATGTCTTCCTGGTTGAGTCTCCAGCAGTGTTCCTACCTGCATCAGAAGTACTGAGCAAGGTGGGCTAATTGCCTGGCATGACATGACCATCTTCCATGCTCAGTGGGCATGCAGTCTGGTTCTCACATTGCCATAACGTGAAGCATTTAAGGTAAATACCATCCCAGTACCCCAAGAGATCTTTAACCTTGAGGTCCAGCCTCACCAGGATGTTTCTAAAGGGCATCTGGCTGTCTGAATTACAGTCCTTTGATGCTGAAAAAGAACCACAGGCTGCTAATCTGCCAACCTTCTCCAAAGAGGTGTTCAAATTACAGTCCTTTGATGCTGAAAAAGAACCACAGGCTGCTAATCTGCCAACCTTCTCCAAAGAGGTGTTCAAGCTACAGTAGATGAGCTTTCGGAAGCCTTACTGCCTCCCTCAGTTCATTTTAGCTGTCTAATCAACTCCCTCCCACCCTTGGTGCATTTGCATATGTTCCCCTCCTTTGGCACTTGTCACCCAAGGTCAGCCAAGGTACCAGCACCATCTGTGCATCCCGTGTGAAGAGCGAGGGCACTTACCTTGCAAATGCTAATTAATTTACACTTCTTGTGTTCAGTTAATTAAGCTGAAGATGATCAGAACTCTTGCAGAGGGCCTCTGACTTGAGGCAGGAATGGCAACAGGCAGGGATGCCTCATTTAGCTACTGATAAAGTTCACTCAAGAGGCTGAACAAAGTCACTGAGAGACACCACTTTAGGACTGTGGCAGGGTGCAGCCCTCAACTCCATGCATTCCTTGGTGATCCATTCCCATTTTCCTGGCAACCTGTTAGGAAGAGCATTCTTTTCAGACTCAGATGTGGGATGATCGCAGGTTGGATCATTTCTAAGGCTCTATTCCCACTGTATGTTTAGCTGAGGCAGTCAAGCACGTGCACATTTACAGAACTTGGAGAGCTCACGTGTAGGTTTAATCCTGGTTTGTTTTGTGGCTTAGTGTGTTGGTCTGTTTATGGTTCAGTGTACTGTACAGACCCAGAGGCTGTTAATTCAATTGAAAAAATTAGCCTGTTGTGCAAGCATAGTCTAAAAGGGTCCATTGGAGTTGGGTGGCTAATACATTTAAAATAATAATAATAGGTACCTGTAACACCATCAGACAACAACATCTCCCTCCATATTGGGAAGTAATCAATAAGTGGATAAGAATGCCAAATCCAGTCTAAACATCTGGTCAACTATGCAACAACCCATAATAAATAGCACCTATAATAGGGTCCTTGGTGCTCTCTGAACTTGCTTCTTTTCTTGCAGATGTTTCATAACCCAACTAGGTAACATCAACAGTGGTGAGAATGGAATGACTTCCCTGCCTGACCAAGACTGGCAATATCTTCAGAATATCTGGTTGTCCATTTTTCGAGTTGGGCTTGCCTTTGTAAAGAAGGCCAGGGCATAGTTGGCCATTGGCTGTTGAGTGATTCATCGTAAGATGTATCTGGGTATGTGTTCATCTATGAAAGGGTTGTGAGGAAGGGCTGTTTCTCAGGCACATTGTTCCCCTATAAGACTAAAGTTGTATTCATAGTTAATGAAACGGGTATTTGAAAGCAACTGAATAACTTCTACCTTCCTTCCTCCTCCTTTCTTTCTTCATCCAAAATTCAAAGTCAAACAGTCAAGAATTCTGGCATTCCGTTCAAAGCACAACAACGAAACAACTCCTTTCAAGCATCAATTCAACAGCTCACTTCTGGTTTGCTTTGATATGTTTCTCTAAAATGAAAAACGTGCAAATGCAAAATTGGATTTGAATTCCACAACTTGCAGTTTCGCAAATGTTGGTTTTGATCGTTAGATAACCATTGCCCAGTGCTGCCACTTTATTTCTGTTTTGCTTGTATGAATCGCATTTGAGGTTGGTTTAGATACTTTGAATAAAATGTGATTTATGAATATAACTAAATAACTTGCTTTTTAAAAAAAAACTTCATGTCCATTCAGATATGCTACTCTTAGAGGATTTTGCCATTGTTCTTCAGGGGCAAAATCTCAATCAAAGAATGCAGTTGAAAGCATCTGTCAGGACAAAGCCTGTCTTAGTCCATCATATAATTTTCCAGGCAGCTGTCCATGGGTTGCTCACCTCCATGAATTTATCCAGTCCCCTTTTAAAGCTATCTGGGTCAGTGGCACCATCTCCACATCGTGTGGCAATGAATTCCACAGTTTAACCTGTATAAAGAAAGGCTTACTTTCATCTGGTCTAAATTTCCTTCCAACCGGTACCCTTGGAGGACCTGATTCTTAGAGTTTGGAGAACAGGAGAAGGATTTCTCTTTGCCCACTTCCTGACCCGTGCTGGGTCAGAACTCCAAACCTGGCTGCTTCTTCATCACTTGGATTGCTGGGTAGTTTGGATCTCTGGTTACACTAAGCAAGGTTTCTTGGCGAATCCCAGCAAAGTCAATAGCTCAGCTTGCTCTCGTTAGGGAGGGAATGATGGAGGAGAACTGAAAGGTAACGGTTTCCCCTGCCAGTCGTGACCGTCTCCGATTCATAGCCAAAGAGCTAGTGTTGTCCGAAGCCGCTTCCGTGGTCATGTGGCCAGCATGACTGTCCACCATGGCACACGGAATGCTGTTACCTTCCCACCAATTAGGCGGTTCCTATTTATCTACTTGCATTTTTCCATGCTTTCCAACTGCTAGGTTGGCAGGAGCTGGGGCAAGTAACGGGAGCGCACCCCATTACACAGTGGTGTTTAGGTCTCGAACTCGGGCAGCCGACCTTTGGTTGACAAGTCCAGGGTTTTAACTGCTCGGTCACTGTGCCCCTTAGGAGAGCCAAGCCCATGGCCAGTCCTGACTACCTTTAGCGTGGGACTGCATGATGATCACCAGACCGTAGGAGGCAGCTAGGCAAGTCCTTGTTTGCATCCAACGCAAATGCTTTCTGTGTGAATTCACTCATTAGGAGGCCATTTTTAAAAAAATGAACCCAAAGAAAAGAGATCAGGAAGGACCTTGTAATGGTTCATTCATCATGGGGGCCAGATTGAGCAGCAGCAGCTGCAGACATGAAAGTCTCCAGAACACCATATTTCTCTTTAACTAATTTTCATCTCTACATGTGAACATCAACCACACGTTGCTTTCCATGTTCCCCTTTCCGGCTGATGCATTTTTGATTCTTTGGCAATGCAAAACTTGCCAGGTTGGATGCTGCCCTCTCTGACATGCCTCCCCAGAGGAGCTTTCCTCCAGCTCTGCTTTCTGTCCTGAATTCAGAGCCAAAGAGTTTTGCAAAGAGCTTAAGGCAGTCCCAAGGCCAAAACGTGAGCAAGAAATGGGGGGAGTTTCAAGCATTAGAGCAAATCCAGATCATTGTGCTTCTCAACGGTTGAAGTAATTATTGGCCATTAATCCTTGGATTAATACACAGCAGCACATGGAGCTTTTTTGACAAGTGATGAAACTGGAGCATGAGGAAATGCAGCCTTCCTCAACGTTCCCCAGATGTGTTGGACTTCCTCTTCCATAATTCCTAGCCAGCATGGCCTTTACTTGCCTAGGACATCTGCAAGGCCCCAAGCGGAGATGTCCTTAAAGCCTCAAATCACAAACTGATCCCAGCTTGCCCCAGAGTTTGGTGAGAGACTGTAGCTCTTTTGAGCAGCAACAGAAGACTTGGTGGGAAAACTCACTTCTCCTGGGAAGGAACCAGGAAAGATCCTGGGCTGAGCAGCAGAGAAAGTGGTGAGATCAGCCTTGGAAAGGGATCAGCCGACAGTTCGGAGGAGAGCAAGGCGCGCTGCAAGCGTGACTGAGAGAAGGCCAGTTAGCCAAAATTCTCGTACCACGCTGCGCATCTGTCTCCCGCTGGTTTTACTGCATTACTTTCTGCCAAAAAGCGTTGATTGGTGAGCTCCAAAGGACCATCATATCCTCTGGGGGAAAGTCTGGTCCTCCCGCTGAGGGTCGCTTCTATCAGGTGTCCACCTGCTTACCCAACGCTCTTGTTCTATGAAATCATTAAACTATAGTTGCTGTTTGTTGATTGTTTGCATTGCCATGAGGTTCCCCTTGCTGCTGCCATTCTTAATTTTCAGACGTAGCTGGTGAGTTTTGAATAAGCAGTGATTTGCTTTCTTCAGGTTCAAGCAGCAATGGCACATCGGTGGCAGAAATGCTCGACGGATGAGGTGGTTTTGTCTGCAGTTGCCAAGTCTTTCCAGTTTGCCAGCCAGTGCTGAACTCAGCTTTTGGCTCAAGGCCCCACTTGCTACCACCGTCCCCCTCCCCAAAGATCTACTGGGGCCAAACACAACTCCAAACATCGAGAAAGCTGATGCAGGGTCCAGGAAGGGGCTGGTGGAAAGAGGGCAGGGCCACTGCTATCTGCCGAATCTGGTCAGAGAAGTCGAGAAGATGGTCACGTTGTGGGCCAAAATGATGCAATCAAAGCTCCATCTGTTTTGCGTGTGCATTGCACCATCATGCCCACCATCTGGGTTTTCTGTACCACACCCTGGCAGCGTCCCTTAACCTGTTAAAGTGTTGTTTCCTCTGCATGACTAGAAAGCATCCAGGTCCTTTATCCTTTTTTTGCAGCTGATCCATCCCAGCAGTTACATCCTCTCATACTCTTATCCAATGAACAGCTTCTATTTTTAGAAAGTCATCAATTCTGTTCTAGAGTTTCGATAACAAGCTGTATACTGTGAACTGGGATATTAGAAACTCAGCAGTAATTTTTTCTGCTTTCTTGCTTTCCACTCCTTTTCAATGTGTACAATCGGTCCTTCAGAAGCCGACCCTTATGAGCAAAATGCCCAAGGTCACCCAGCAGCCCATGGAGAAGCAACCACTAGATCTGCCCCTGGAAAGAATGGTGGGTCCTGGTTCTTCTCTGTACTTGGTTTTCTTCCTTAGATTATCATCAGAGCACATTATAAATTAACAATCATCCAGAAGACAACCGAACGCAGAGAATACCAGGGACAGAGCAACTCAGCCCTGGCTACGTCTGTCCTCACTATTGCTTGGAAAGGCTGTTGAGCCATCTCCACCTCTGGGTCCTGCTTGCGAGTGGCTCTAGTCAAACCCATCTCCAGGAGCCATGCCAGATGCGAAAGGCCAGGCCCAAGTGACGAGATTCGAGCTAACAGATTTATTTGAACTTGCGTATTTATGAGAATCTATCCAACTACAGTTGAACATCTCCGGCCGGAAGATAAGGTCCAACAGCCATCAGGAAGGGCTGGGTCTACTACGCTTGTGGCTACGTAGAGGCTCGAGGCTGATCCCACACTTGACACTTCCCCCTGTCTTGGTCCTCAATTCTCCCACAGCATGTTGGTGTTCCCCTTGCCCCCCTCTGTCTTCCCCCAAGTCCATGCTTCTTGCCTTCTAGCTGGTCCTCCTGAAGGTGCAATAGGGGTTATGTCACCACCCCAACCTGTTGCCCCCAAGATGGGTTGAATTGTAATTCTATTGCAAGAGACTTTGAAGGTCTGGACGGCTGCTTGGCTTCTGGGGGGCAAGATAGTGTCTATAACCGTGGCTCTTTATTTTGTTTGCGATTGGAGTGGGGCAGTGTTGTTTTAACTGGTTTCGGTGCTCCGTTCCAGCTTTTACTGGAACGCCGGTCCCCCCTGTCTTAAAGCATGCTCTGTCTGTTTCCATGGGACTCAGCTTGCAATTATGACAGTCACTTTATTCTGAATAAGTCTGAAAGATTGTTTTTAAAACAAGCCAGTAAAAGCAATTTAAAGTGCCGTGAACTGACACAAAGCAAAACATTTAGACGCGAGGTGTTTCATTGCAGCTGCTTCGCCAAACCAAGGTGACATTTCCAGTCAAAGCAAACGAGGTGCCGGGTGTTTGGGAAGCATCCATTTCGGAGCTGCGGCGGGCTAACGTGGGTTGGGGGGTTGCGGGTGCCTGGCCAAGAGACCTTCCGGAGGCAGCAGCGTTGATTTTTCTCCTTGGGCTGGTGGAAAATCACCTCCTGGGACAGCCACAGGGAACGAAGTGGAGTCAGGCCAAGGGATTGCTTGCAACCATACCAATGTCTTCATGGGTCAAAGTGTGGACGTCCGTCGGAGAAAAACACCCCCCCACACCTGGTGTGGGTGATGCCGGGCTTCAGACCAGCCGCGGCTGCGAAGCTCCGTTCCCCAGACACTTCATCCCTTACTCAGGGCTTGGCTTCCTCTGCAGGCAGCTCATGGGCTTGATCGAGCTGCGCTAGTTTCCCTCTTCAAGGGAAGAGGGAAGTTTTATCCACCAGATGACTTGCCCACTGCAGGAGGCGGAAAGCGAGGCTTACGCTCGAGGGTCCAAAGCGAACTTGGCCACCTTAAGATGTGCGCGTTTCAACTCCCAGAACTCCCCAAGCTTCTCTCGCTAGCCTGAGGTTCATGACGCACACAAGGTTCAAGACACAAATACACAAAATCTAGATGGGGCGCCAACCCAAGTTTACCAACCAAGTCCAGATGGGATTGCCTACCAGGGGTGGCCCTTAGATAGAGCTGTGGTTGGGTGGAAACCGCTGGGGCCGCTCTCGCCCGGTGAGAAAGCAGGACTCATGCCTCCCTCCTGCTCTTTGACGTAAGGGACCCTGGGATCGGGATCCTCATCATCTGATCATGCACGGGGCTGCCCCGGATGACGGTTGGCAGGGTCCACCTCAAAAGATTGCTTGAGAGAAAGGTCCACCTCAAAAAGATTGCCTGGCATTTGCCCAGGGATCTGGAGCAGAGTCATGACACCCACACATCCTCACTAGTTGTCCCTCTGCAGTTTGGAGCACATGGATGTCCTTATGATTCTAGGCCATCTTCTCTGTCGTGGTGCTTGCCCTCTGGAAAAATATTCCCCCAAGAGATCCATACTGCTCCCATCCTTCACTTGATCCGGAAGCTTCGGAAGACTTGTCTTAGCTCCCAGGCCTGGGGCTTGTGGGGTAGCTAAGCCCTCGGTGGTCAGTTTTTTAGGATTTTTGTGTGTGTGTGTGGCTTGTGTATATGGTTCTTTTCTCTCCCTTGTTCCCTATTTCACTGTGTCCTGTCTTCAGATGTAAGCCACCAGAGTCATCTGGCTGTTTGATAGCCTCCAAATCTAATGAAATTAACAATAATCAGGTCTTTGTTGACAAAGCTGGTCCAACTGGAATTGGGTCCCAAGTTGCTTGGAGTCTTAAACGTCAGAAACGACGACTTGAATCTGGTCCTCAGGTGTTTCTTTCCCTAGAGAATGTCGTACTGAAGGCTATATGTTAATTATTTGCAAGAACTTTGGCATAAAGCATTGAAATACTTCACCTCAACAAGTCAGTGATTAAAAATATGTTTCTGATTTTAAGAGGAGATCAGGAAAATATTTTGAAAGGGTGCAGTGGCCTCGCAGTTAAGACGTGGGGCTTGTTGGCTGCAAGGTTGGCAGCCCGAGTTCGAGACCCAGGCGCCATGTAACGGGTTATTCGCCCCGGCTCCTGCCAACCCAGCAGCTCGAAAGCAAGTAAAACGCAGCTAGATAAAAAGGTGCCGCCTACATGGGTGGGCCGGGAACAGCGTCTGTGCGCCTCGGCGTCTGGTCGAGCCGGCCACGGAAGCGTCTTTGGACGAGGCTGTGACTCGGAGAGCTGGACATGACTGGAAAGGGGAAACCTTTAACTTGAAGGGCTCGGTGGTGTCCCTAAAAGTAGGGGTACGCAGAGGCCGGGGAGGGGCTGCAGGTGGCCCTGTGGCGTTTGCGGGCAAGCCTTCCTTGTGTTTTGGAGGGGAGGAGCCTTTTGCTCCACGAGACTCCTGAATTTCTGTCTCAAGATGAGCTTCCCCTTCCTGCTTTGACAGTCGGCCTCTGATACTCCGTGCAAAGCTGGGTGTTGAGTCTGGCATTTCGTTGGGCAGGATGACTCGCTGACGAATCTGTGGCCAGCTGCTTCTAGCTGTGTCCCTCTCGGGCAGAAAGCGGTGTGTTTCAAACTAATGCTGGGGATCTGGGGTCACAGCAGCGCACCCTTTGTGTATGCTGCACAGCAGAAAAATCTGCGGTCAACCCCTGTTCCTGAATGAGTCATGTCAGAAATGGAAGGGAAGGTCCTTGTCAGATCAGGAGGCCACTGGCACGAGAAAACAAATTGCCAAGTCCGGGTGGGCACCATCCGAGGAGGCGTAAGGAACACAAAAGTAAGATTGCAAATCGTCACATCAGAGCAGAGGACACATCGCGAAGAACTGCAGCTGTGTGTGTGTGTGTGTAACTCCTCTCCATTGCCAGTGTAGGAAGGGATTGGGGACAGCTTTAATTCAGTGTCTCTGCCAAGCCCAAGTGGGCATTTCGCTTGGCAGACCTCCTTTCGGCCTCTGGGCTTCGAGCACAAGACCGCCATTAGCTTTGAGCCTTGCTTTTGCAACACGACGGTCCACTTGTGGGATTGAATGGGGATTTTGAGCTGGTGGAAGAGGAAGACGGGCATCGGGTGCTGAACTGCGGCCCCGGGCAGTGGGCACCTTGGCTTTACGAGAACCGGTACAGAGCCGCATTGGGGTTGCCCGTCTGAGCGTGATTCACGGCTCGCACGTGGAGGTTTGGAGAGCTTGTGTGTTGGGGGAGGGCGGCAGTGAAGCTGGAGAATCAGGTCGTGAAGAAGTCCGGCGTAGGGCCGTCTTGCGCTTGTGTCGGTCGGAAAGCGCCATTCCTCGAAGCGCGCCATCCTTGCGGGTGAGAAACCCCGGAGCTCCTTCCGTGAGGTCCTGAGGGGCGTGCTGAGGTTAGCGGAAAAGACAGCCTTCGCTGTGACCGAGTTGTCCCATGTCGCCAAGCGGCTTTCCTGTGGCTTGCAGTCTTGTGGGGGCCAGGCTGGTCAGCTCCTCACAGAAGAGAGGAACGTTGGTCGCTCAGGATCGCACGGTGCGGTCCTCGGTGCTCTCTGAGCTTGTTCCTTGCAGAGTTTTCATCACCCAAGTACGTAGCGGCATCAGAGCTAGAAGGGAGTGGAAGCAAAGCCCGCTCCCTCCCAGAGCTAACGATGTCGCCGAGTTGGGTAATGAGACGCCTGCAAGGAACAACCCAGCTCCGAGAGCGCCAAGGACCCCACAGTTCAACCCTGAGCTAGAAAGGTTCTCTTCTGTTAGTTCAGTATGAAACAGGGAGCAAACCCCACACTCACTAGCCCTGATGATGTCGCCGAGTGGGGTAATGAGACGCCTGCAAGGAAACAACCCAGCTCCGAGAGCGCCGAGGACCCCACAGTTCGATGAATCCAGAAAAGAGGTGAATTCCGGAGTTTAGGATGTTGCATGAGCGGTCTCGTTGTTGTGGGTGTCGAGGCCACGTTAAAGTCTTCTTGGAATTATTGGGAAGTGCTGGAAATGGAGAGTGATGATAACTTTTTAAAAAACGGATCTTCGCCTTACTTTTTTTCTGAAGCGGGGAAGTGGCTTGCGGCTGTTGGCTTCACGTGGAGCCGGTCCTGAAGGTACAGACGGGCGGATGTTGTCCTTCGTACAGCAGTAAACCTCCAGGTGGCCGCCTCGGTGCGCCTCTCCAGAGTTTGTCAGAGTCATCCGCTCCTCTTGAAGAAGAGTCTGTAAACTGGAAAGCAGACGGCTGCAGCGGGTCCTTGACTTACAGCCATTTGTTTAGTGACTGTTCAGAGTTAGGAGGGTATTGAAAAAAGTGACTCACGACCAGTCCTCGCACTGACAACTGTTGCAGCATTCCCACATTCCATGATCAAAATTTGGGCCTTGGCAAGCAGCACGTGTTTATGACAGTTGCAGTGCCCCGGGATCCTGCGATCATCATTTGCAACCTTCCCAGCCAACTCTTGACAAGCCATGGGGAAGCTGGATTCACTTAACAACCACCTGATTCCTTAGCACCTGCAGCGATTCACTTGACAATCATGGCACAAAAAGGTTGTAAAATCGGGTGCAACTCGTTTAATAACTGCCATGTTTAACCATGGAAAATTGGTCACAATTGTGGTCATACGTCGAGGACTGCCCATATTTTGAAGGCCGGGTGGGTTTTTTTGCTATGAGGTCCCCGGGGCCACTTTGGAAGATCCCCAGGGATCAAAGGAAACCTCCGAGTTCATCCCACGGAGACTTTGTCTTACCGTGGACCAAAGAGAAAGCCGTGCCGGTCAGGTCTTTCCCGACGTCTGGAAGGGTCTGATAGGCAGCTGGACCGCTGGACACGAGGAAGGGTGGCACACCTGCCGGGTGAGAAGTTTTGCCACTGCTTGCCAGCGCTTTCGCGGCAGTGCTGGACCTGTGGTGCCTCGGTCCCATCCAGACGTAACCCTATTTTCAACAGCGAAACCTTAAACTTCCAATTACATGTCATTAAGGTGATTTCTGCTGCTCATGCGTCTCGCTCAGTGCGCTCTGCAGAGCGCCTCTGGCCCCGGGATCTCCAGCGAGGCTTCAGAGGCTATGCTCTTGCTTAAAACAGCCCTTTCGTGACTGGGAATCAAAGTGGGGTTTCTCTGGGGCTTGTATGGACAGAGGAACCTGCGTGTTCCCTGCGCCGGGAGGGAAACGGGCTGGCAGAAGAAATGAGGCCTTCCCAACCCGAAGAACAGGTTGCCTGGAGGCCCCCATCGATCTGGGGGACTGGAGAGCACACATTTCTCCCTCAAAGCTCTGGTTTCCTTGCCAGATTCCCGAATTTAGACCACGTGCAGTCCAGGCCGGTTGTGACGGAGTGCCGATAGTCCCCGATTTACAACCACAATTGGGACTGGGAAATTTGTCGTAAAGTGGAGTGTTGTTATGTGAGGCATCATGGACTGCACCTGATTTTACTACCTTTTTTGCTACCATCGTGAAGCAAATCACCGTGGTCATTAAAGAAGACATCGCATAATCACAACTTGCAACTTTCCTACAGGCTTCCCCATTGATTTTGCTCATCGGAAGCCAGATGGAAAGGTTGCAAATGGATCATGTGACCACAGAGTGCTGCAACTGTAGATGCATGATGGTTGCCAAGCGCACACATCACAATTGTGTGAGCGTGGGGATGTTGCGAGGGCCAGTCTTATGCTGCTGTTTTCAGCGCTGTCGTAACTTGGAACAGTCGCTGAACAAGTGGTAGTCAGTTCAGGGCTACCTGCACTGATGGGGTTCGGATGCTTGGACCAAGCAAGGGCGCCCTTGGGATGAGCCCTTGAGCCTTCCATGCCTGCTTGCTAATATGCTCCAGCAGCAGGGATCTCTCTGTCGGGGCCCCGCGTGTCCACGTGCAAACAGGCAGGGCATCGCTTGCACTGTTGTGGCTGCCACTTCGACTTCTTTGACCATGCCCTGCAAGCGGGATGTCCTCCTCCCCACACCTGGCATGCTGTTATTGCTGGGCTTCGTGGAAAGTCTGCAGGGCACCCCGTGTCCTCGGAAGGAAGGAGAAGGGGCTCCCGTGCAAGATGGGTTCCTGGCATCGAGCTCCCCTGGGCGAGACCCGAGGCAGGTCGCCGTTTTCCCTTCCCATCAGGTCTCAGGCCTGCCTCCTTCGAGCCCCTGATGAAGTCGATGGTCCCTTTTCGAGGAAATCCCTTTTTTGATTTGACTGAGGGACGGGACTTGCAAGCAGATAGATGGGAAGCCCCTTTTGCGAGTGGGGTTCCTGAAAACGTCAAACAGGGCAAAGAGCTGCGCTTGACCGCAGCGCAGAGCCCAGCCTTTCGTTGGAGACCTGGGACGGGAAGGCTGCAGAAGGTCCAGAGGGGAGGCGAGGGGCAGCTGGCCTCTCCTGCTTCAAAGAAGTGTCTGCCTTGCCCGAGGCTCCGCAAGTCAGTCCAGGTAGTCCTCGACCTGTGACTGGCCGCTGAGATTTCCCGGAGGTGCCTACGGCCCAGTTCCAAAGTTGCAGCGGCCACCCTCATGGTCACGTGACTGCGTTTCGGGCCCTTCGCGACCAGCCTGCGCTTACAGCCATTCGCAGCATCCTGCAGCCACGCAACCGCAGTCTCCGCGTTTCGATTCCGCTGGGAGAAGCGCTGCTCAGCTCAGAGGCAGTGGAGCGAGCGGCCTCCCCTGCTGCACCGCGGCGGGCACACCTGGGCCCTCTGAAAGGGGGCCGAAGACCTGCCTTCGTGCCAGGCAGGTCCGCCAAGGTGCTTGGTCCTGAAGGCTCCGCGTTACCGATCCTCCAGGTAAAGGTCGGGGTGCATGGGGAAGGGGCACTCTCCCTCTTCTGCTGGCGGGCGGCCCACGGGCGTCTGGCTGACCGTTGTCAGAAACAAAGTGGTAGATTGGGATGAGCCTTGGCCGGACCAGCGGGACTGTCCAGGATGGCAGCAGGACAGAGCACGCTTCGTGGTCCACAGCCCGACCAAAAGTAGGGCGCCGAATGCTCTCCGGCGGGCATTGCACCATCCCTTGCGACCGGTCATGTTGCAGGAAGAGGTGGGTTAAAATGCTCGCCCCAGAAGAGGATGTCAGCAAGCTAGTTTCCCATGACGGTCCCTTCTGAAAGGCCGATGCTGCAGTTGCACATCCGTGCCGGGGTCTCCACCTGCCCGTGAACACGAGGGGGTTGTTGCAGCGCTTGCGCACTTCCGATCCGGTGGGAGTGTGACGTCATGGAAGCTGCTCCGCGGCGGCTCCCGGCGCTGAGGGCCTCGGCCGGGCGGGCGGGCTGGCTCCAGCCCCCTTTCGCTGGCTGGGACGGTTGCCAGAGGACATTCGTCTCGCAGCGCTCGGAAGGGAGACAGTGCCGAGGCGGCTGAGCTGTGCTGGCTGCTGGCAATTGTTCATTTTAATTTCTCTAATGGACCTGGATCTTGCAGAGATGGTCGTGGCATAAATAAATCATGAGCGCGAGCAGGAGGGAACTGACAGGCGGGGGCCCTGCCAGCCCCTTCAGCTGGCAGCCTCTCTTCCGGCCCGGGGGGCTCGGCGGAGCGGCTCCCCCGGCCGAGGTTTCTTCCCTCTGCGCGTCGCAGAGGGACTGGCCCCCTCGGTGGCGTTCTGCCGCGGCTTCCTTTCAGAGCCACGTGCATTCCCAGCACGGAGGGAACAAGCGCCTCTGGCCACGTACAGAGGACTTTCCTCAGTCGCTGGGGAACTAAAGATAGTCCTCGGCTTACAACCAGAAGTCGGACCAGAATTGCCGTTGCTAAGGAAGATAAGTGAGTGGCGCTGATTTTACAACTTTTTTTGCTGTAAGTGTTAAGTGCATCACATGGTTATTAAATGAATCCAGCTCTGCTCATTGACTGCCTGTCGGACACCGGCTGGGAAGGTCGCAAATGGTGATCACATGACTCTGGGGTGCTGCAACCATCGT
>JANHZU010004229.1:86758-110549 GCA_032468055.1 Acrochordus granulatus
TCAACCGAAGTCTGTTGTTCCCCATCCAGCCCTGAACAGCCTCCAGGCACCGAGTCAGGGCCAGGACAGCATCACTTCGGTCACCTGGGAAGGAGATGTAAATCTGAGTATCATCAGCATACTGATGATACCTCATCCCACAGTGATGAATGATCTCACCCAGCTGTTGTTGGCCCATAATCCTCTGATTTGCTCATAAGAGGACTGTGATGGAATGCAGTCTGGATTCCCAGAAGGGAGGGGCTGCATTCCAGAGGAGCATGAGGCAACTAAGTTCAGATAGTTTGTGTGTGAGAAAGAGGGTGAAGATGGCTCCTCCTTAACAGTTCTCAGAGTTTATGTTTCATGGTTGTTTTTGTTTGTCAAGATGTCTGTCTATAGGTGAGAAACAATAAAAGGAACAGTTTAGAAAAGTCTCAACATGTCTTTTGTGGTTTGAGGGCCTGAGAGAACACTTTGCAATTATGGAGATTTTATTAATCAGAACAAGAGGCACATGCCAAATTCCCTCACACCAAGTCACATGCCAGGATCTTCTGATGACATCACCTTCCAAGCACTTTCTGAGGCCTTCTAGGTGGTTTCCTTCTAAATGGAAATGGTGGGGATCAGTCAGTCACATCTCTCCAAAATACTGAATTGAACCCCAAGTAGAGGACCACAGTAACAACTGGGAGCTTGGGAGGAACAACCTCCTTGCTAGCCATAGGTTTGCTTTGCTGGGGAGAGGCAGGCAGCTTAGAAGAAGCCACATTGTGCCTCCCTGAGTGGAAGTCTCTTCTGATCCTGTGACAAACTGGCTGTGCAGGGAGGCCGAGGACCCTTCGAAAGTGGGGTCCTTGGTGTTCTCTGAGATTGGTTGTTTTCTTGCAGATATTTCATTTCCCAGCTCGGCAATCTCTTCAGCAATGATGTTCCCTAGTTGGGTAATGAAACATCTTTAAGGAAATAATCAAGCTCAGAGAGTACCAAGGACTCCACAGATCAACCTGAACTACAGAGATTCTCTTCTATTGATCCTTGTGGTGTCTTTCTGAGAAGCAGAAAGCAAATGTGCAAATGGTTAAGACAAGAAGTACAGCATCTCTTCAAAATTAAACACACATTTTTATATTTTGCAAAGGGCTTAAAGCACATTGAGCTGTAATGCAACTGCCATGAACCTTGGATGGTTGGTGGGATAGGTAGGTAGATAGGTAGAGAAGAGACCCCTTCCCTAAGATGTGGAAAGGGGCTGAGGGCTGTTCATTTTGCGTTCCGTCACCCCTGAGGAGAAAGAAGTGAGAAGTCTGCTCAGGCAAAAGAAGCCTCCTCGTTCAAGTTGGGTGGGTTTTCCAGAAATATCCTTTTGCTTATGTCTCTCCTTGGGAATTGGTTATTGACTGATTTATTTTCCCATCCAAATTTGGCATTTCCAGATCTGCCTCTTGTAGGGATAGGAGAAATGGCATTGTGCCAGGCTCTTTCCATTCCACCAAGAGGGGAGGGATGGTGGCTTGGTTGCGAGAGGTCCAGCTGGGCAGGTTGAGCGAGCATGTGGGAGCGAGCATTGGCCATGACAGGCCAAGTGGGCTGTCCTGGGTCGGCTGAACAAAAGCCGGGAAGAAAAGGATGGCTGAGCAGAATAATCTAGGTGGGAACGTTCAGTTGGGAGGGGCAGAGGCACCCCTGATCATGCGAGGAAGGCCAAGCTACTCTCTGGGTTGGTTCAACTGGACATGCAAGATCAAGAATCGAGGTTCAGCTCTAGGTCAAGTAGAAGCCCTGTCCCTGGGGTCAGCTCCCCACTGGTGGCTCTCCAGCAGCCTCGCCTCCCTTCTCTTGCCGGTCCAAATCCCTTTGGAGCGAAAGGCACGGAGGCTGTGCAGCTGGAGCAAGTCCCCGTTGGCAGCAGCTCCGGGGAGGGGTGCAGATTTATTGGTTGTTCAGAGAGAGGCAGCCCGGCTTTTGCCTCGCCAAGCCGAAGGGATTCTACCGCAGGTCAACGCGAGCGCCCGAATCCAGGTCGCTCGGAGGCGGCCCGCTGCCCGTCGCCATCTGCGCGTTTTTGAGGATCAGGAAGTTGCTGAATCCCGAGAGGAGCCAGCCAGCCTCGCCCAGCTCTGCCTCTTAAAGGGCCGTTGGCATTTCGTCGGGCGTTTGTTTGTTGGATGCACGTCCTCTCGGGACCTCTTTTCCAGTGTGCTGAGCCACAAAACTGGGGCTGTGACATCCGGGTGCATCTGCAGCCAGAAGCCTCATCTGCCTGTGGACCAGCCGAGGAGGGAGGCCTTCGCTGGGCGGTGCGGGGGTGATCGGGGACAGGCTGAGGAAGGCCTGCGACCCGGTCTTAGAAACAGACCTCAGGATCCGTCCTAGGACGCGGTGGACCGCCAGGACTTCTGGCTGCTCCCTTGCTCTGATCTTCCCTTCCTGACTGGCGGAAATGGATCCATTTAGTGACCAGTGGCTAGTGGGTCCATCGCTAGAGAGGGAGGCCTCATGCTCATGTGCTGCCTTTCCGAGAACCTCTTGCGCTCTTCTGTCCAGTGAAGGATTTTTATCCGCTCTTGTAAAGGAATTTGTGGGCAGCAAAACAACTGCTAACGGGCAGAATCTGGGGCACCCCATCCACAGAATCTCAGATGGGCATCATGAGGCGTTTTGCAGGTTTGGTTCTTATTGAGCTGTTGATGCCACGCTGAATAGTCCTTGACTTACAGCCGTTCGGTTAGTGACTGTTAGAAGTTGCAACAGCACTGGAAAAAGTGTCTTCCAGCCTGTCCTCGCACTAACAACCACTGCAGCATCCTCCCAGTCAAAACACGCGTGCTTGGCCACCAACATGTATTTAGGATCATTGCAGCATCCCAGGGTCACATGGTCACCATATGCGGCTGTCCCAGCTGGATTTCCACAAGTAAAGTCAATGGGGGAAGCCAGAGTCACTTAACTTCAGTGATTCACTTAACAACCATGGCAGAAAAGGTCATAAAATCAGGCTCAACTCACTTAACAACCTGTCTTGCTTATCAGTAGATGTTCTGGTTCCAGTTGTGGTCGCAAGTTGAGGAACTGAATTTTTCTTTAGCCCAATAATTAGCCCATTTTACTTGTGTGCTGCACATCTTTAAGCTTGCATGTTTGCTGTTCCCTCATACTGTGGTTTGTGAAATGGAAGTAATTGTGAGCAGAGCCAGAGGAGGGGATTTGTACAACTTTAAATTTCCTTTTACCAGATGCCACTGAAAGCTTGAAATACCCTTGGAATGATGCTACTTCCGCAGCAGCTAAACTATTGTAGACTTTATCTTTGCATGCATGAAGAAAAATAATCATAATCGGAGTTTGGATGTGCCCGTTTAAGGGCGGGAGTTTCAGGTGAACCTCTGAACGTGCCTCCCCCGAAAGATGTAAAGCCACCTGCTTGCAAGGGGTGTAAAGTGGATGTGCGCCTCCCCTAAAATAAAGCGTCACTGAGACACCATTTGCATTTTTGCAGGGTGGGGAGATCCACAAAGCTCAAGGCAGACGCTTTATCCCACTCTAAGAGTTTCCTTTCCCAGTTAGTGGTTTGCAGTTTACTGAAGCGTAGAGGGGCGGAAGGTTCTCATCTTCCCAGTCCTAGACTTGGGTTGAGCCCAAACTTGTCCTTCGGCTGGCTGGTTGAGGACACCCCTCCAAACCCAGGTGAGATCAGAACAGGAAACCTTATGAAACAGAATTTAAAGCATGATTTGATGTGGCAGTTTAACCTGGTTGATACAACTCCCTATCCATTTCATGATTTCCTCCTTCAGTCCCATGAGAAACTGATGCAGCAACTGAGTTTGGAGAAACCCCTCTGGCTACGCGTCTGTCTTCGAATGTGGGAAGCGCAAGACTTCCTGCTGTTCCTAACGAGTGAGTCCCAGACGAATAAACATTTTCTTCTCTTTCAAATCCAGAGCCCCACGTTCACTATGTGCAGCTGGGGACTGACGTGACGATACCATGTGGCTCAGTAGACCAGAGGACAGCTGTCACCTGGACAGCCAACAGCACTGACCTCGATGCTTCCCATCTCAACGGCTCCCACCTTGTCCTTCGGAACGTGGACCTCTCCCACAACGGACAGTACTCTTGCTATGAGGGGCCCTCGTGGCATCTCAAAGATCGGGTCAACCTCAAAGTTGGAAGTGAGTACCTTGATGTTAATTCACACGGGGGTTCGGTTTGGAGTTTGCGAAACCTGTATCTGCCGATGGTGTGCGTCCTTTATTGCTTTACTTTGACCATCTGCTTCATTCCCTACAATGACGACCTGTAATGGTCTTAAAAGCAACCGATCAACTAAGTGCATAAACGTATTCAAATCAGAATCAATGGATTGAACTGTGATTGTTGGATTGGTTTGAAGATCCGTCAGGTAGGTGGAAGGGCCTTTGGGATAGGGGCCTTGAGGATTGTCTCGGTGCTAGAGCAGGTCGCTGAAGGGTCTAAGGATATGAATCCTGGTCGGGTTGCCTGGGCCAGCACAGTGATCCCTGGATGGTGCCCTGTTGATGAACAGCAGAGTGTGGAGCATGGAGAAACCCAGGTGCCACACTCTTCTAGGACCTGGTATTTCAGAACCCAGGGTGGTTGGGTATGTCAGGGATGAGAAGGACAGATTGATCTGGCTTGCCTGGTATTGCATGGCCTCTGTGTGAGAGACTCGTAGGATGAGCATGGCTTGGCCCACAACCCGATGGAGGCGGGTGTTAAGTCTGCGTTGACTTCTGAACAGACTGGGGCATTATCTGATTGTGTTACCTGGGATTCTTTTTTGGCTTTTTACCTCCAAGGAAGTAATAAAGGTTTCCCCTGCCAGTCGTGTCCATCTCTGGGGGGGTACTCATCTCCGTTTCATAGCTGAAGAGCCAACATTGTCCAAAGACGCTTCCGTGGTCATGTGGCTGGCACGACTATATGCCAAGGCGCACAGATGCTGTTACCTTCCCACCAAAGGTGGTACCGATTTACCTACTTGCATTTTTACAAGCTTTTGAACTGCTAGGTTGGCAGGAGCTAGACAAACAATGGGAGCGCACCCTATTAAGCATCAGCTCCTGGGCCTCAAACTGCCGAGCCGCTGACCTTCCAGCCAACAATCCCAGCATCTTAACTGCTAGGCCACCACGTCCCCTTAGGAAGTAGACAGAGTGCTTTCTAGGATATCCTCAGCAACCTGTTTGGCTGGATCCTTGCCCCTTCTGGCTCATTCAGATTGCTGAAGAGGAGATAGTTCCCCGGATCAATTTTATTGTGGGATGGAATGATGTTTTTTGGGGGGGAACTTTATTGAGATGGTGGTGTGGGATTAACTAGAAACCGCCATTTTTCTGGAGCTTGTTAGGGTCCAGTCAGGGTTCAAACTTGAGCAAGGGACAGAGACAGCATTGGCCACTTTAGTGGATTATCTTTGCTGTTGAGATCTGGATGGGAAAGTGCACCTGTTGTGATCCTTTCGCACCTCCCAGCGGCTATTGATACCATTAGCGGTGGGATTCTTCTGGATTCAAGCAATACAATTTTAAAAAAGTAGCCTCCAGCATTGTAGACTTTCCATTTCTCATAAGGGCTAAAAGAAGTAATGGAGTGTATTTGACCAAAAGAACCTTTCCAAAGTGTTTTCTAACATAAAATATAAAGCCAAATCTCTGCCTTCAAGGAACATGCAAAAACTAAGATCTGGAGCATGCTGGAAGAGACAACTGAGAGAAGAACAGGAATATCCGCACAGGGAGAAGAAATTGCAGCAGGCAGGACAAGCGTAAGGAAGCCATGATGGGTCCCTCTGTAAGAAGAGTCAGAACAGACCCGTCTAGGATAGCTTTCCTCTCTTCCCAGCCACTCTTTCCCAAAAGGACCTAAAAGCAATTGCTTTCTTTCTCTGTTTTTTATGTACTTGTTTTTATCCCTGTTTATCGGCAATTACTGTCATGCAGCCCACTTGGTCCATGTGCTTTGCTAGCTTAAAATTGGATTGGGTAGTTGGTGGGTTTGCATCTCTCTTGACACCCATCCACTGCCTTGACCGACTCGATGAATCAGATCATTGCCTGAAGCTATTGTATGGTTTATTAGTCTGGGCCACAGTATCTGTGTTTGTCCCTGCCCGGTGCCGTCTGTAACCAAAGCCAAGGTTTTCAGAATGACTAGATGGACATCCTGATGTCATTAGGCAGCTGATGGGAGTGCATTTTGGCAACGGATGCTAATCTGTAGGTGGCATAATTTCTGTGATGGTATCACCACACCCTGTGGCCCTTTGCTGCTTCTGCTTCTTCCTCCCTGTGGACATTTCATTCATCTGCTGGTGACCTGAAACTGGACTTCTTTGCAAAAGCCAGATTGGTTGTTTTTTGCAAGATTTGGCTTTCTAGATGCTTTTTCATTTTGTCGGCTAACAAACTCACAGAGGAAACATTAAGATATCCTGCCACTTCCTGTGTCTCTGTTTAAAAAATGGAATGCCCCTGTTGGTTTTCCAGCTTAGGAGGAGGAGCTGGATTCATTGTTACACATGGATCCTGTCTGGACCCAGCAATGTCTTTGTCTTGATGTGGTCAGCCAGATCCACGGAGAAGTTCATTTCTTGTCAATATTTGTCTCCCTGGCTCAGACTCCTTTCTGGAAGGTAGCTATTCCAAAATGGCACATTTTCTGCGTGAAAATAGATGCAAAGAATTAATCCAGCTTCTCCACAGATTCCTTAACTCTTCATTTGTGTTCCTTAGGAGTCATTTTGCCCATCTGGTGTTTTAGCTGGCTGGCAGCATTGGATGTTTTTAAAGCTGGCAGATGACAGTTCACTTCCAGAGGATCACTAGATGGCAGCGTAGAGTTTATTTCCTCTGTCTCTTTGCTGCCCCCTAGTGATCACCTGGATTTTGCAGGCCATATCTGGTAGTTATGTGTACTTAAACACTGACTATTGGCTGTTAGTGTTTCAACACTGCTTGTTGCGTCTCCTGCATCTCCTTGAATTATTTGAGGGGGGCGTGTTTGCATTGCCCATGCTCATTTATCCGTGCCAAGGGCCTTTGGCTGTGGCAGCAGCTTTCCCGGCCTGTGATACTCATCTTAACTGAGCTTCTGTTGTTGTGTTCTGAGTTGGCTTCTTGATAGTTTTGACACTGTTGGCTTTCTACTTCTTTTTTACGAGTCCCTTCATTTGCAGCTCTTCGTCTGAAACCCAATATGATTGTGTTGGCATTTCTTGGTAATTTTACATTCCCACATATGCCGTGTTTAATAATGCAGTGGTTACTATTTTCACACAGTTTCACACCTCACATTAGTCCTTGCTAGCACTTGGAATAATGTCCAAGTTACCTTCCTTGTCATGTGCGCTATGTATGACCAAACAGAAATGATACCTTATATTGTATTTATTTCTGTTAAATTTATATGCCGGCTCTCTGGCTATCCAGACAACGTCTTGGTGACTGGAGCATTGATTTAGGCACCTTCATGAGAAGAGGTTGAGTTATCTCACGCTATATTTTTTCCTCCTTGAATGCCTCTCAGTTCTTATTCTCTGTCACAGAACTGATCACACTGAACAGTTTTGCACAGGAAGACCATAGTATTTGCCCATTGCCAAATCACGTCCGCGTTGATCCACAGAGAGGAATCCTGTCCCTTTGGGCGTTTCTGGGGCCGCCTCTCCGCCCACGGCACCTTCCCGGGAAAGCTAGTCCCCAAAGTGGTTCCCTGTGAAGCACCATCACGCTGCACGGATGCTTGAGCAAAGTCCTGCTACCCAGCCCCTCCTCTTCTCCTGTAGGGCGGTCTGTCTAAGACTTGGAAGCCAGGACGGCGACTCTGCCGAAGGGCCTGTTAGCGGGCGACACAAGACATGGGCAGGCAATCCTCCTCCCATCTGGCCAGCAGTTGATCAAGAATGGGGCAGAACCGATGGGCTGACTCTTTCTGGCGACCGGGCTGAAACCGGCATGGTGAGCAGAAGTCTCAGTCCCGATGGGTGAGAAGCGGGAAGGGCGCAAGCTGGATTTTCCTGCTAGACCACCAGGATGCCAAGGAAGCCCTTTTGGGTCTTCTTCTAGCCCAGCGTTTCCACATCTGACCCTTTGCCTGTCTCTGAAGAGAATCCTCCCCTTTCACTAAAGGGACATCAAGGTCTGACGTGCATCGGGGCAAGATTTCTCCGGCCTCGTCTCATAAACAATGTGAGTCAGAAGGTACCAACCTGCAACGGGTTTTAAGGACAGGACCGTCTTCTGGAGACAGTAATGCACTTCAAGTCTGCATGCCCCTGGTTAGGTGAAGCCTTTTCAGAGTAATTGATTTAATGGGAGGAATTCTAATTTAACGCAGACACATGCATTCTCTCCCAAAACATGATTAATGCCAGAGGCTTGAATGAAATGCATCACAACTTTCAAGAGTCAGCGTAGCCAGATTGTTAGGAAGATGGATTTAGGAAACTTCAGTTGTTGTGCCGTCTTTCTCAGATGCCCACTGACGTAAGAGTGAGTTTTCACACAGTGAGAGAAGCAACCTGTTACCATTTCTGACCTTTGCCAAAACCAGAGGCAGAAGGAGAGTGACCTTCCTACCCTACAGAGAGGTCTTTCAGTCCATTGCAGTGTGACAAGAGGAGGCAACACAACAGGTTTGAACCTTAATATCCACAAGTAGAGCTTGGCTCTCGTACCTAGCAGTTCTGGAATTCTTTCGTAATGGCTTCTTAGCTTTTTTACAATGAACTGTTCTTGGTTTCTTGTGTGCCTATTGATACTGGTTCCAGGAAAGTCTGCTGGGGAGACATCTGTCATTTTGTCCATGGCTGGGAGAAGGGAGTAAGGGGGATTGGGGTGATGATGGTGTGTGGGGGTCAGTGCAGGAGGCGCCACAGGGAGGAGACCCCAACAAAGCAGCAGAGCCCAACACTCCTGAATCTCCAGTTAGGAGGAACCGAGAGCAGGTTATCCCCGCGTGCTCACTTTTTCTGGTCCTCTCTTTGCCCCAGTTTCCTTTCAAAGAAGGCTGGGGTTAAAGCAGCTACCTCTGTCCACTTTATTGCTTTATATTTTATTTATGTATTTATTTATCAAATTCCTATACTGCCCATCACACTTGCATGCCTCTGGCCAGTTTACAAATAAAACCATAAAATCATATGAAAGAGTTAAAAATAAAGTTAAAAACCAGATTAAAACTAAGTTTAAAAGAACGGTTGCAGAGTTAAAAGGCAGTCCTGGGGGACTTCAGTCCGCCGTCGCTGGGTTTGGCCTCAGAGGCAGCTCAGGAGTTCATGGCTTCCATGGCAGCCATGGGCCTGTCCCTGACCATCCGAGGCCCGAGTCAGGACAGTGGTCACGCGCCAGATGTGATTTTCTTGTTGGAGCTCTGGCAACGTGATCTGGAGGGGAGCCGTCGCGATCTTCCCTGTCACGGTCAGATCACATCCTGGTGTCTCTGAGGTTCTCACATACCGTTCCCCGCCGCACCTTCAGCCCACCAACCACCCCTAGGGTTGCATGGCACTCTTAGCCCCAGGCCAGTTGGCAGAGCCAGGTCTTAACGCTCTTCCGGAAGGCCAGGAAACTCCAGGTACGAGGTGTCCCGTAGGCCGAAGGCAGCAGCAGGGAAGCTCTCTTCCTAGACCCACCAGGTCTGTGAGGTGTCTTCCCAACCTGCCCGAGTGGGGCAGGTTGGTTGATGAAATCAGAACGAGAGGGTTCCTCGGAGAGCCTGATCCCACGCGAGGCAAAGCCCGAAACCTCCTCCCACGTGCCGTCATCAGCCAACGTCCAGCCAGGAGCGGACCCAGGACCAAGGACAGCGCCAGGTCGCGGCCGACTCGCTCCTGGCAGGCCTGGCCCAGCAGCCCTGGGAGCGCACCAAGCAGCGGGGCCTCGAAAGGCAGCGTTGGATCCCCGGGTCACGCAGGGATCCCTGGGAACCCTCCTTGAAGGAAAAGAGGTGGCACCTCCGCTTGGAAATCCCCGGACGGGCCCTACAAAGGAGGTCACCCCGAGCCTTCCAGAACCCCCTTTGCTCCTCCTTGAGGACACAAAGGGACTCATTCGGCAGGACACGTGTGCTGCGCAGCTTGGAAGGACTGGCACGTGCCTGCTGCCAGGAGGAGCCAGCTGGTCTTGGGAGTTGTGCTCATGCTCTCCTGTTCTCCTTTCGGCTCTCCCCTCCCAAATTGCTCTGTGAATCCAGGCCCCACCGTGAACCCTCTGGCAGAGAAGCCCCTCCCCACCGCCACTGCTACCATGTGGGCCTAATTGCTGCAGAGCAGGTGGAGGCCAGGAGGGTTCCAGAGCTGGGAAGGCTGGCCCGCCATGCTCTGCAGCCAGGGAGTGAAGGGCGCTCGGCTGGTCCTTCTCCCTCTCCGCCGCCTCTTGCCAGCCAGCCAATCTGTCACTAAAGAGCTGGCAGCCGAGAAGGAAAATGTGTGCCGCTTGACAGAGAGCGACGTGGAAAAAGGCAAGCAAATCAACAGCAAAACGCGCGCGCCAAGCCAGAAGGAAGAAGAGATCCAGGCAGGGAGGGGAGGAATGAGCCCCTCCTTTGCCTTCTGGTGGCTGGGCCCTGGGGGCGCAGCCCGAGGTGCACCCCCACCCACAGGGATGGTGGCCCTTGGCTGGACTCCAGGTGCGACCGAGCGCGTGCCCCTCTTCATTTCCTCCTTGCAGAACTGAGCTCAGCTGATTTTGGCACCGCGACTGCGGCTGGCAACGCGGCTGCACAAAGCGCTGGGCGGTGAAGAGGGCCGGCTTCGCCGCTGAGCAAGTGCAGAGTGCTTTCTTTCGGGTGAAGAAAGGGCAAAGCAGCCTGGCAGAGGAGTGGGCGTGCTGAGCCGCCCATCCCTTCCGCCGCACGCCTCTTGGCCCTCCGCAGGTTCATTCTTTGTGGCTGGCGGGGGCGTCTGCTGGGATGGCGAGGGGGGATGGTGCCCCCATCTTGGGGTGCATGTTCATTTGCCTCCAGCGTGAGGTTCCTTTCAGCCCAGTTCTTGTTCGCACTGCATTGGAAGCCACCTGAAAATGCGCGCCTCGTCTCCGGGATACACTGCTCACACGCACCTTCTGCTAAGGCAGGCGCACTGACAGTGACGGGGGAATCTTCACTGGAGGGAAACAGAGGTCTGGAAGCAGCTCGAGAACTTACCCCACGCAGAACAGCCGAGCGGAGGCAGAGGGTGGGTTCTTTCCTCGGTTTCTTACGGAAGCTGTGGACTGTACTTGCAGATGAGGAATGCTTCTGGGAGAAATGTCGAGACAGCCCCGGGCAACCGCCGGCTTACCATTTTCACAGCAACTGTTCAAAATTACAGCAGCGCTGGAAAAGGTGGCTCATGATCACTCCTGACCCTGACAACCGTTGCAGCATCCCCACAGCCATGTGATCAGAATCCATGCACTCGGCAGCCAGAGTGTATTGACAATGGTTGCAGCATCCCAGGGTCGCGCGATCACCATTTCTGACCTTCCCAGCTGCCTTCCGACAGGCAAGGTCAATGGCGCAAGCCAGATCCATTTAACCACTGCAGTGATTCACTTAACACTGGTAGCAAAAAGGTTGTGAACTCAGGCATGACTCACTTAACAACTGCCTTGCTTAGCGACAGAAATTCTGGCCCCACTCGTGGTCGTAAGTTGAGGACTGTCTATATTCAAAATCCTCCAGAGCATTCACTGCCACTGCCAAGGGGGGGCCTCCATTGTTTCTAAATGGGCTAGACAAATTAATGAGGAGCACAGAATTTCCATCCAGCAACGGTGCAGAGAAAACCAGATTCTGCACTTGAACAACCTTTGGAGGTACAGTACTTTGTCTCCGGTAGCGCACGTTGGCCTTGCAAGGTGGTGGTCATCAGTCTAGTTTGCGCATGTCCTTCTGCTTCCATAAGCACCCAGGGGTCTCACAACAACAAAACGAACTACAAGACGTACAAGAGGAGAATAAGGTCGATGCACAGACAAAATTGAAACCAATGGAATGATCATCGATAGTTGAAAGCTCAGCGGAAGTTGTGCGCTGCTGCTCTTTTCCTAAATACTGGGAAAGTGGTGTGCAAGGCACCTTCCCGCAGAGCATTGCACAATCTGGGAGCAGCACAAGACAAGGCCCTGTCCTGTGCACCGGGAGGACATCTTCGGAAGGATCTTTTCTTTCCCGCTGGTCAAAGTGACCAAGCTGGTTGATGCTGGGAGAGGAGCAGGTCAGGCGCTGCACCGGTTGACTGTTGCAGGGCTTGGGCACCCTTCTCCACATCTGGTGCGACTTTTCACGGGCTGTGGAGAGGTCATCCTTCAGGCATCTGGTTTGCTCCAGATGTTGGGTTGCAACTGCTAGCCAAGGTTGAGGTTCCGCTCCCACAGCATTCTGTTGCCCATTTTTGTGGTGGGTTGCACTGCTCACAAATCTCTCCATCCCCCAGCAGCTTCCCAGTGGTTTTGAGCTGCAGCTAGCATCTGTCTGTCTGCTGAGCATCAGGGACCGATGTGGCTGAAGGCACAAATAATGTTTCTTTCCTAAGGTTCTTTCCTAAGAGTTTTCTCTGTTTATTCCTTACATCCTTTGTAAACTTGTCCACCTCTCATTCCTTTAGAGATAGTCCTTGACTTACGATCTGTTACTTAATGACTGTTCAAAGTTACAACAGCCACCCCAGAGCTACTTTCCACTCATTTTTGGAACTATGACAGCCCCATGCACATACACATGCACAGTTACATGATTGCATCTTGGGACACTTGGCAACCAGCTCACTTATACAGCTGTTTTCAGCATCCCTTGGTCACATGATCCCAATCTGTGATTTTCTTTTTGCCAATTTCCAGCATTTGCTTCTGGTTTCTGGCAAAACACCCTTTGAGGACAATGCATTCACTTAACAAGTATCCGTAAAAAGCAGTCATAAGTTTGAATACAGACTTGTGATACCTCAATTTACAACCAAATAAAAATCCTGGACTGAAATCCAGGCTCAATTACAGTTGTAAGTCTAGGACTACCTGTAATTACATTTCTTAAAATTCAAGCTCATATGTATTGCCATTACAGCCCGTTGAGGGCACGCGATCAGCAAGGATTGCCTGGTGACCTCCTAGTTTTCAGATTTTATTGAAGATTGCGTGCATTTCCCCCCACACCCAGACAGGCTTCCAGTATGCATCAGGTTGCACTGGTGCAGACAGTCCTAAATTGTGCAAGATCCCAAGAAAATGGTGATGGTAGACATGTGCAGGCTGTCAGATCTCATTACAACAGGAGATCCACACAAATTCCAAGAAGTGTGTGTACAAGATATACTTTTTAGCCTGACCATGAAGGAACCAATATGGCCAACCTTACAAGGACGAGGGGGGACTTAGAAGTCTTGAAAGTCCCTTGATCAGAGCTTGCAAAGAATTAGGAAGCCGCTTGGGTGTCTCCTTGGCATGGTTTCTTTTACCCAACCGGGAAGGTTTTGCTTAGCCTTGGTGTTGAGCACTGATCCTCAAAGCAATGCCCCATTCCTGGAAGGCAGAGAAAGGACCAGCTTGTGTCTTTGCATTTTTCATGGTGTCTCCACTATGGGGCCTTTCGGTTTCCTGTCTGTAAAATGCAGGCTTGTGGATCATGATAAACGTAAAATCATGTGATAGGTTTTCCATGCATGGAAGCAGAAGACTGGATTTATGCACAAGTTTCCTCACAATGCAGTGAACTGTAATGGTTAGTAGCAACACTAGGAAAAGAGCCTTATTCCAGCAGCCTGTTGTAGCTTTTCCCCTTCCGCCCCTGACCCTGACCTTTCACTTTTTACTCTGGGACACGACCCTGTCAAAGACCCTTCTGCAGAAAAGCAGCGCATCAAAGGAGCTTCCGTGGCAGGTCTGTTGAACATGGTGATCTCGAGCCATTGATGTCAGAAGCAATCAGAGTCTAACTTTTCGTGGCCAGCCTTTTGCAGAGTGGCTAAGCCAGGGACTAAAATCTGTGCTGGCATTCGGGGTAGCAAAGGGCAGGAGGAGAGCCATCAGAGGGCGCGGAACCTCTTGAGCCCAAAGACGGGCGGTGGTCCTCTCAACCGGCCTCCCTCCCCCACTTGAGGGAGATCCCAAATGAGTTGCGTGAGCAGATCCATCCCCGGCGAGTCAGGACGCCCGACCCGAGCGTCTTTCAGAAGAAAATAAAGACAGGAGGTTGAGGAAGTCAGCGGTGGTGATGTGCAGGTAGCCTGCAGGCTTCTCGAGAGGCCTGTCCGGTTCCTGGAACATCGGCGCCTTTGCTCTGGCACGAATAGCTTCAGGTTTAGCTGAAGGGAAGGTTTTCTCCCGAAAGATCAGATCAAGAGAGAGAAAGGGCTACCCAGGGAAGCGGAGCTGTTCTGAATGCGCATAGGTGCTGAGAGCGGCCTGTGGGTGCAGAGCTCCCCGAGGCCCTCCTCAAAGGCCAAAGAGTTGGGGGACACCGAGTTTGGGAAATCAGGGGGAGACCCATCCATTTTTGCTCCTGGCTGTGGGGCTGGATTGTGCTCCTTGGTAACGAAGAGGTTTGAGAAAGTGCAGCCTTCATTCGCCTCCGGGTTCAGGAGGGCAGAGCTGCTTGGCGAGCTTGGTCGGTCGCTTGGCTGGTTTTTGATTTTATCACACCTGCAGGGCTGCGCAACTCAAGGCCAGCACTCTGGGCGCCTCGCAGCCACGATGACAAAACATTCTACAACAAGAACAGGAGCAACAGACGCGGGCGCCAGCGAGCGAGCGACTGGATGGCTTGGAGCAAAATCGCACAACCTTCGCAAGCTTTTTCGAACAGGCAACCAGACTTCCGCTAGACGTTGGCAGCGGAAAGCATTTCGCCTTCAGCCGGGGCGGCTTTGTCAGTGGCTTGTGAAAGGGGAGGGGAGGCAGGAAAGTGCGCGCCTTGCGACGAATCACGACCGGGATCGACGAGAATATACGCAGGCAACCGGACGGTTGTTTTTTCCTCTATATATGCCCACCCATTTCTTTTTTTGGGGGGGGCTCTGCTTGCATTCCAGCTGTTGATCACCCGTCGCCTGTTGATGGCAGGGAAGGTGTGAGCGTCTGCCTTGGCTGGGAACAAGGGCTGCGTCCGCAAATTAAGTCCTCCCCAGGGGGAGCCTTGCGTCTCTCGGTGCACTTTGATTGATCGCGAGCAGCCCTGTGGAGTGCAGGCTGTCGTAGGCGCACACCTCGAGCGTGGCAAACGCGGAAGGCCACCACCAGCCGGCAGGGGAGCCTCACCTGAAGAGACGCCACGACCCCTCCTGTTTCTGGCTTTCCCGTTTCAGGCGAGGAAGGCCGTGTGGTGGCATTTTTGAGAGCGGCTCCTTCAAAATTCAGTCCCTTCACCACCAGATTGGGGGGTGCTAGAAACAGCGTGAACAGGGGAGCAGCGATCAGAGATCTCCTCCTCAGATTACAGGTGATCCTTGGCTTCCAGCTGGTCGCTTAACAGCCACTCAGAGTTGCCACAGACTTGCACCCTCTCCCCTGTGATCGCATTTGGGGGCTCGGTAATTAGCCCACGTTTGCAGCATCCCACGGTCGTGTGACTGCAACATACAGGGTTTTTTTGCTAGAAACCAGGGTTTGCCTCCAGTTTCAACAAAAAAAAATGCACGCAACGGATTTGCTTTAATAACCGCCACATTCACTTAGCAACCATTGCGTTCGCTAAACAACCACCGTGCGCGTTTGCTTAACGACCACCACCAAAAGGGTAATAAAGTCGGGGCAGTCATATGTTACCTACTTAACGACTGGCACAGCTTACGACCATAATTCCAGGCTCGATTATGGTCATAAGTCGAGGCGTACCTGCATTCCAGCTTTCAGGTGACCCACAATGATCCTGAAAAAGCTGAACTCAGCAGGGCCCCTTAGCAAAACCCGTGGGCAGTTTCTCCTGAGATTTTGCATCCAGTGAGTGAGAAACCACCAAGCAGAGGATTCGGTGAAGAGTGGAGACCCTGGCAGTCTTCTGAGATGCTGGAGAAAGCTCTCCTGAAGGGTCGGCGTGTAAATGGTAGATTTTGAAGGAAACATTAGCAACCGGAAGGGGCAGAGACTCCCAGAGAACCCCAGTTCCCGAGAATACAGCAGAGGTCATTCATCCCAGGAACAAACCATATATCGCGATGGTTAGAAACGTCAGGAGGGCAGGGCAGGGCAGGGCAGGGCATTCCAGCTGTGATCCCCGGACTGGCGAGCTCCGCCATCGAGCAACCTGGTCACGGATCTTTAGTGGAGGGGGAAGGGCATCCATTAGGCGTTCAGCTCCGTTGTATCATTTATTCCTCCACAGGAATTTAAATGTCTTCTGAAAGGGTAAACATGATGTCAAAAGTTGCAGCTGGGCTGCAGAAAAGAGAGGAAGGGTTTTGGCTTGCACATATGTTCAGCAGATGCGCCCACTTTCCCATGGTGCGCAGAAGTTGCCGTCCTGGGGAAGAACAGCCCTGGCTCGCCCCACTCCCAGCCCTTGCCCCACAGAGCCCCCTCGCATCTTCTGGCCTCCTCCTCAGTGGACGGGTGGGAGGGTGCACTGAAGACCGGACCCTCCTTGGAGGGGACAGCCACTCTCTTCAGCCTTATCTCCATTGCAAGACAGCCCAGTGAGCTGCACGATGTGCGCGCGCGTGCGCAGCCCTGCCCAGTGGCTGCCTTCCCTCCTACAGAATGGCCCAAAGCCACCATTCTGTGTTTTATTGTTTATTTTCAACATGTCGAAAGGCGCCCATCTTAAAAACAACTCGTAACAGTTATCACAGTCCCTCGTGACGGGTGGGATGGGCGGACACAGGGCCGCGCCGCGCCGCGCCGCGGACGCTGCAGGCAGCTCCTCCGGGGCCCAGAGGGAGCCTCCAGCACAGCTCTGCTCGCCGGTGGTCCTTGGCACTTCACGCCCGAAGAGCTGCACCGAGGCAGGAGGCCTCCGGCTGGACAACCCCAGATTCCGGGGCTCGCAGGCGGACCTCCCTGCTCCCCCCAGAGCAGCGTGAATTCCAGGCCTCTGGGGGCTCAGGACCGTCCGGGGCTGCGTTCCAGCAGGGACCCGCCTGCCTGCGCCCGCCCGATTTCCTGGCGTTCCTTCGTCTGGTGCTTTGCACGCCCTCTTAAAAGTTGCCTTTTGGAACCCCTCGCAAGGAAATCTCGAGCTTCACCCCGGCTCGCTCATTCTCGGGGTGATGGCAGCCAGGACAGGAAGAAGTCTCACTTCGTTCCCCTCCTCCACCCCGTCTCTCCCCCAGCCCCCGTGCACGAGTTCCTCTGCACAGGTTTTGTTGCCGTGTTCCCCGGATTATTTCACTGGATGTGATTTTATGGTCCAAGATCAAAACGGGCAGACCAAAGAAGAAGGGGGGAAACTCCCCAGAACGCTTGTGCAGTGCCCCGGGTGGGCTCTTGGACTGCGGCAGGATAAGAGGGAACTCTCCTCCTCTGTCCAAGATTTGCAGTCGCTCACTTCACCGGTATGCGAGCAGAAAGGGGGATCTTTGGTGCCTACAGGGAGAGCGTTGAGAAACGGAAAGCTGTTTTCTTCGGAGGGTAACTGGGAGGTCAAGGAACATAAGGTTCTGCTTCTTGGTACTGCTGGTTCCCTAAAACGGTAGCTGTGGTGGCACACCGGTCAGCCGCCGCAAACAAAGGCTGCTGAACGAAGGGAGCACCAGGCCTCCTCCTCCTCCTCCTCCTCCCATCAAACCCCTTCAAAAAAGTGACTGCAGTGCCGTACCCCAGCTCAGTGGAAGGGGAAATCTCAAGGGGGGCTCAGAAAGAGGGTCCATATTTGGGGAGATGCTACAGACAGGCCCTATAAAGCGGGGAGAGGTCTTCCAATGATCAGTAGGAGAACATGACAGCAGACCACCTCTCCGTGCCTAATTAAATTCTGGAAGATCCCCACTGGCCAGAGGTGACTTCCCGCATCTAGGGTGGCAACGTCCACCGCAGGAGAACCTGCCTGGGACGGTTACAGCGGGATTGGGGCTCTGCGGGAGACATCTAGGAGGCGAGTCTCCACGGTGCAGGTGTTCTTGAGACCTTTTTATTGGGCTCCAGATTGTTGCAGACTCCCCTTTCAGCTGTCTTTGCCTCCTGAGATGTTCACCCTAACCCTTGAGGGCCACCAGCAGATCTAGAAGCATTCCCAAAGCATCCAGAAGCCCTCCTGGGCCTGGAGGTTTTCCCAAAGGTCCTTTGTAAGAACATGGTGGTTGGCTTGGAGAACAGGTGACTGGCAGGGAAGCCTAAGGCTGCAGAGCAGAGCAGAGGTTTTTCCCCAGCTCCTCCTTGCCTTCACCCCAAGGCCGGGCAGTGTCTCTCCCAGAGGTGTTGGCCCATCAGGCAGACCCAGGACAATCCCCAGCCGCTCTGGCTCCCAGCACGTTAGTGCTGTTTAAACAATTACACACTTGATAAATTTTGACAAGAAGAGAGAAATAGCCCAGGAGAGTGGAAGGGAGTGGAAATGCTCTGAACACATGCCCCTTTTCCCTCACCCGGCCTCGTCCCTTGGGGGGTTTAGCATCCCCTGCCAACCAGACGAGATGGTCTTACTCAGAGCAGGCAGGCAGGCAGGCAGGCAGGCAGGCGGCAGCAGCAGAAACTAATGCCTGACTCAAATGGTTTATGGTGCGCTCTCTGGGCTGGGAGGGCTGCGCCCTTGCTCGCGTCCTTTCGCTCTTGTCCATCTTCCACAAGCTGTCTACCTGGAGGGGTGGAGTGGGGGGCTCTCCAAAGCTCTTGAGACAGCTGGAAGGTTGTTCCTACAGCCTCTGGAATTTAACCCCATTCACACAGAGAAACCAAGGTTAGTCCTAACCGGACTTAGCATGTTCTGAGAAAGCATCTGGAGCGTTTTCATCCTCCCTCTGAGAAGTCTCCTTGAATCTCCTTCTAGGTGGGTTTCCACAAAAGAGCACTGCGGGCTGCCACTGGCAGTCTGTCTTTTCGATCATCTTTGCCAGCACGAACTCGCCAGCAAAGATATGGGGAACAGGAAGAGACAACTAAGGGGAACCTGGCTGTGGGATGGTCCCGGTGGAAGGCCTCGGTGACCTGCACGGTGCCCTGCAAAGGTACTGCTTTGCGACTTGTCTTCTGTGACCGGAAGCTAAATTCTGCAAGCAGACCCGGCATCTCCTAACCTAACCCGTTCGCCAGCCTTCCCTGAAGTTCTGTCCCCTTGTGAAAGCCCCCGACCCACCCACGGGCTCCAAAAGACAGCAGTGCGGGGCAGTCGTGGAACGTTCGTCTTGGACAAAGTTCAAGCCACAGGAGCTCAACAGGCGACTTTAGGCTGGTCACCCTCTTCCAGCTTGGCCAGCCCCCCTGGGTCAGACTTTGGAGAAGCGCTCGATCCTGCCCATCTTCATCTTGCCTGGAGTCATTGGTCAGATCAACAGCTTTCCCCTCTCTTGGTGGATCTTGCAGTCTTAGCCTGAGTGAATTTTGTAGGGAAGAGTATTGAGGGGCCTGCAAAGCGACCCAGCCCTGGTTGTCTTGGTCCGACTTCACTTGAGTCTTTCGCCCCAGGGGGCAAACGCAGAGCCTTCCTCTGAGGCTAGTTCCTGGTCTGGACCACCCTGGGTCTCCCCACTTTGCACGATGTAGGTTTCTGTGCGTGAGATTCAGGAGCAGAACCCGGAAGGGGATGGAGGGTTGGCTCTACTTTGGCTGGAGGAACAGCAAACTGTGTCCGCAGGTTAAAGAAGTAAGACGATGGCCACAATGGTGCAATGAAGCCCCGACAGTAAACGAACAGTCGAAACCCCAGTTGTCCTGTCGTGGCTGCCGTCTTGACCTTTTGACCGTGCTGCGTGTGAGGACAGACAGGTTGCCTGGTTGGAAGTTTGCATCAAGAGAGATCAGATGCAGAGGACATGCACACACGTAGGCAGAAGGGGATTATGAGATCTTTCTCCCCCACCCCGCATTTCCACTAAAATGAACATGGTAGCAAAGCAGAAACCCCACTTCCAGAACCCTGGCTTAAATCGCAGAGCGGCCTCCGGTTATGTGATCCATAACCGGGGTGGGGGTGACCCCTGGTGCCTTCTGCTGGGACAGAAGCGGGATCGATGGGGAAAGGTCTGCCACAAATCCAGTTCCGCGCAGACCTGCAGCTCACGACGCAGGAGCTCGGGCAGTCAGAGGTCTCATAGACGGGCGTTCTTCAAACAAAGCCCTGTAAGGTGCGTGGACTTCAGTTCCCAGAATGCCGCTGGCTGGGGAATTCTGGGAGTTGAAGTCCACACACCTTAAAAGCGGCCAAGCTTGAACACCGCTGCTCGCGATGAGCCGAATCGCAGCTCGGAGAAGCGGGGGAGGAAGCGCGCGGCCGTCCCTGACCGGACTCGGACCACCCTCGCCGTGAAGCAGCCCCGCCCGCCCAGGCCCAGCCGTCAGGGCAGAAGGCTGCGCTCCGCCACTTCAGGGAGGGGGGCCCTTAGCCGGAGGGGCCGGGGCCTGCCTCCACCGGGCCCCCTCCCAGTCGCCTCCGTGTGGGCTGTTCCCCTGGAGGGGGGTGCCCCTTTGTGCAGCTGCATCTCTTTAAGTCACAGCTTGGACCCAGCTGAATGGAGAGATGTCCCCGAGCATGGGCAGAGTGCCACTCCTGGCTCGGCCCTTCGCTGGCCCGCCACGCCTCTGCCTCCCTCTTGCCCAGCTCAGGAGGGCGCTGAGCAGCCGCCAGCGGAGCAGCTCCGGCAAGGGGTAGGGGTGAAGCCACAGCAGCCGGCAGAAACAGCTGGCCGGTCAGCGGGGGGAACAGCCCGGGGCCTCCCCTTCTCCCCTCCGGAGACGCACCTCTGGGACCGGCAGAGAGGGCGCAGGCGAAGCCGCGGGGCGGGCCACTCCCCTGTCTCCCCCGCATTGCTGCGGCCTCTGTGCCGCCTTCTTCCCTCCGCGCAGGGAGCCCCGAGCAAGAATTACCGGCCTGAGCAACCGCAGCTCCCCAGCACTTGGCCCCGAGCCTCGGCCTTGCTGGAGGACCTGGAGCCCCTTCGCCAGCAGCCCCTTTCTGGGTAGAGCAGCAGGCAGGAGTTGCGGGGCGGGGAGCCGGTTGGCAGCTGGGGCCCTGGGCTAAGAGCCTGGCCGCCCCCCCAGAGGGCCGGTGCTTGGCCTTTGCCATCTTCCGGGGGCCCCCACCAACTCCAGCCCTGCAAAGAGGCAAGTTAGCCAGCAGACACACAGCGTGGAGCTCTGCCTGTCTTGGCGATAGTCGGAGCCTGTCTGGAAGCAGGGTGCCCTCTTCGGAGACACCTTTCACCCCCAAATTGGCCATGGTGGCCTGGAGCTAAAGAGAAATGACTGGTGATGGTGATCCTGGTGTTGGAAGCCATCGGAGAAGTGTTTTTGGGGAGCCTGGGGGACGGCCTTCGTCCACCTCCACAGCCTGCGGGCCCCTGAGCTGTCGCGGAGGCAGGCTGCCCTGAACCCGGGCCGGAGCCTTGCCACAGATGGTCAGCAGAGGCAGCAGTGGCCAGAGACGGGGCAGAGGACCGGGGAGGGTGGACGCAACGCCATTTCCTCGGCTGCAGCTGTCCCCTTGGACGGGGCACTGCCTCACGCGGGCTTCAGTAACGCAGAGCTGGCAGCCCCCCACACGCGGCTGGGAAGGGGCAACTAATCCCGCTGCCTTCCTTGGGACACAAGCAGGACTGGGCATCCCCCAAACGCCCAGGGGGCGTTCCTCCCCCAGCTCCCCGGAGGGTGCACCAGGCGGCAGGGGGATGCTGAGAATCAAGAGGCGCCCCCAGTCCTGGAGTGAGGGCTGGCAGAGCGAGAGGCTGGGGTGGAAGGAACGTGGGGTGCCCCCCAGTTCCTCACAAGGCTTGTGTGGCTCTGCGTGTGAGGCTCCCTCGCAGTGCTGCGGAGGGACAGTTCTTCCCCCTCCCCACATCAAACGCAATTTGCCGCCTCATCTTCAAGCAACCCGACTCCTAAAAATTAGCTGTCCCAGGCCTTGCGCCAGGACTGGCGGCCTTCCTGGCGAGCCGGTTCCCCTCATTCGGCCGTCCCTGGAGGAGCTCCGCTCCCCTCTGGAGTCTCTCCCGTTCCTGCCTCCATCAGCCTCGCTTAAGCCAGAGGGGCTGAGCGGCTGTTGGCAACGGGCGGGCGGGAAGGAGCCAGGCTTTCCTCTGCTCACCCCACATAACCCCTCTTCTGCTGGCCTTCCTCCCTCCGTTAAAACACACCACCTCACCAAAGCCAGGTGGCCCCGATGCCCCCGAGGTGACCTGCGACTTTAAGGTAGGCCTGCGAAGGCTGAGCTTTCCCGGACCCACATCTACCCCACATTTCTGGTAGTGTTACAGTTTTCCATTTGGGAACTGGAATAATCTTATTTTGGTCTGAAAGTCTCCTTCTTTTGTGATCCTGTACAGGTAGTCCTCAGCCTACAACCATTACTGTAGCTATCATTTGAAGTTACAGCAGCACTGAAAAAAGTGAGTTAGGACCAGTCCCCACACTTAAAACCATCGCAGCATCCCCGTGGTCATGTGATCAAAAATCAGGGGCTTGGCAACTGGCATGTACTTACGATGGGTTGCGGCATCCGGGGTCATGTGATTATCATTTGTGACCTTCCTCACCAGCTTATCTCTCCCCAAAGTCAATGGAAAAAGCCAGATTCACAACTACAGTGATTCACTTAGCAGCCATGGGAAAGAAGGTTGCAAAATTGGCCATGACTCACTTAACAACCACCTTGCTTAGCAACAGCCGTTTTGGTCCCGATTGTGGCCGTAAGTAGAGGTCTACCTGTAATGACCTTCTTTATCTTTCACCATCCCTGCGCCCTGTAAAGTTTGTTGCGTTGAACAGTTTGCATTTGCTAAATGTGGTTGTCCTTTCACACCTCCCAGCTGCAAATAAGATACCTGATCCTGGTCCAGCTAGTTTGGCCCAGGAGGCTGCCCCTGCGCACACTCACTCACACACATGTGCACCGTACTTCAGGAAAGTGAACCAACGCAACGGCTTTTGCACCACTGGAAGTCCGATCCGTGGCATCACAGCACATTTAACTCAGAAGACTTGAGCTTCCGGGGTCCGATTTTACCCAAGTGAAATCCCGCAGATCTTCAGGCTGTAGATCCCTGGGGGTGCAAGCCACATTGGCCTCTGGCATTTGATCGTCCATGACCATCTCCTGTGTGGAAAGACGATGGAAAGAAATGCGTGCTGTGCGTTCAGCGAGGAGGGAAAAAAGTCAAGAGAGGGTTTAAAGTGTCTTCAGGATTTGAAGGGCCGCTGGTGACGGCTGAGCAGCCAGCTGAGTTCCAGTTACCCGTGAGAGGATCTGGACAGGCGCGAGAAGAATTTTCTGGTGGGTACGAACAGTTCGGAGGACGAACAAGCTGCTCGGCCGCTCTCCGACCCTGGTCTTGGTTAAAGCAGGGTGGGGAGTTCTTCTCGAGAGGGAGCTGGGAGGGCGTCCGTCTGCCGGCAAAGGCAGGACAAGGGCAGCTCTGAGCTTGCCTCCGATTCTGCGAGGAGCCCGAAGTGCAGCTGAAATGTTTCCCTGCTCTTTGGCTCACTGTCCAGGGAGTTAAAAACAATCAGAATGTGGAGCCGTAGAGCCACCATGACTGATGATAATCATCCTGTGGTCAGTGTGTACAAAGGCTGGGAGGAGCCACGCTTTAAATAGCCCGAGAAAACAACAGCGTTCAAGCTCCGGGCCATTTTTTTCTGGCAGGAAGTGGAAGCTGCTTCGATGTAGGCAATGCCCTGACTCCTGTTCAGCAGATGTTGCCTGGAGTCTCTAGAAAACGGGGGGGGGG
>JANHZU010004230.1:19289-36817 GCA_032468055.1 Acrochordus granulatus
GAAGTTTTAAATGCAAGATTAAGAACTTAAAAAAAAAATTGTGAGGAACTAAACAGCAAAAGGATTATTAGAATTTGGATTTTACAAAGTTATTAACAGATTAAGAATCCAGAGATATTTGAAATAATTTTGAAATTAAATATAAGAAGTTTCCCCATGAGAAAATATTGTTGTTTAGGAAAAAAAGAATGGTAAGATAGATTTTGAAAGTTCAGCATTAGAGGGAATCAAGAAGAATTAAAGATTATAACTAAAGGAGAAGAACACTTAAATTCAACTCATTAATACAGAATGAAGCAAAATACTCTGATTTTGGATAAATTCAAGGATATTTGGGAATCCTGGACTCAAAAGTTAATCTTAATACTGTCTGCTATCATGGACAAACTGAATTTAAAGATGTTATAAAAGAGAAGAAAGTTTTATTGGACAAGATTGAGATTGAATTGAATGTGGATTAAAAATTAAAAGTTATAAGAATTATATGGAAAAAATGTTATACTAGACATACAAATGAAACAAGCTGATGTCTTAATAATTAAAAGAGAGATATAAACAACAAACCAGAATAGTGAATTGGATCATTTTCTTATTTCGGATTTATAAAAGAGACTTGTTAAATATATGAAGGATTTTCTGAGAAGAGACAAAGAGAAAATAAAAAAAATGAAGTTCTGGACAGTATTTAAAGGGATTAAAGATAATTTAAAAAAATCAAAGGAAAGGAATATAAAGTTAGTATATCAATCAAGTTCTCTCTGTGTATATGTGTGTGTGTGTTGCTGTTTCCGATAACCCTTTTTTTTCCTGACCAGGAGCAAATGACAAGGCTTCAAAGATTTGGAAAAAAATATATTTTTTGTTGTATTGTACTGTATAGTGAAAGTGATAATCACTGTGTTAAAGTAAAGGGAAGGAATATAAAATTAGTTTATTTGATAAAGATTAAAATATATGTGTTGTTTTCTGTAAAAACCCTTAATGGACTTTTACTGACTGCATGATGACGGTTTAACAATTTGTTTATAAGTTAGAGTTGAAATATAGAAAGAAGAGATTATTTGTTGTATTTTCTGAGGTGATAAGATACTGAAATTGCTTGTACTTGTAATGAAGGGAGAATTTATTTCTTTATATTTCTATTCTTAATTATATTATTTTGCTTCTTTTTATGTTTCTTTATATTTTTCTGGACTTTCTACTCCTTTTATTTGTTTACTTTTTTAGCTTTTGTTTGTCCTTTATATTTGTAATTGCAAATTTTAATAAAATTATTTTTAAAAAATCTTTATTTCAATCTTCTCAGTTAAAAATCCATATGTAATCTGATGCTGTATCTGAGGTACACTGATGCCTCTACGATTTGTATGGCAGATTCATTAGAAATTATTTTTCTTCATACTACCATTTCACATAATTTTCTAGCACATAGATTAATCAATGTACGCAGATGTATTACAATACCATTTTTTCCTATATAAGATACAAATCCCTGAATTATGATGACAGTAAAATGTGGCTCTTATAATCTCCAAGCAATATTATTATCAAAATATAAATAAAGCATAATGTACCTTAATCTTTGCAATAAAACTCAGCTGCATTTATTTTCATTTATTTCATATGGACTGCTTAATTTAAACAAATTAAGCATGAACTTAGAGCAATTATAAAAGAAATGATGAGTTTAAATATCACATATAGTAATTTAGGGACCTTGTTAATCACAAGTTCTCCTTTTCCAGGAATGGGCTTCAAGTAAAAAACAAAACAAAAACAAAACACTAGTAATCCAAAAAGCTACATCCAAAAGCTGTAGATGCGTGAAATTCCCATTGTTATCCACTGTATTTGCCATGGCATGATGGATACTTTGTTCTTCAAGTGCAAGATAAATTATACACAGGAAAAATATAGATTAGCTAGAAGATGACCTAGTATGGAATAATTAATATATTAGACAATACAATTGATCATGTGTAACTGTGCAAAAATGATTATAAAAGCTTGGTTGTGTGTGTTTTTTGGAATATTGCCACAAGAATGTCATCTAACTTTGGGTGCTTAAGCAAGCTTAGCAGACTTTTAATAAAGTATTTGGAGACTCTGATTGAATAGGTGAAATGACCCTAGCATTGACAAACATGGTTGAGAAAAGAGAAGGTACAAACAGAGCTAGTGTATATACAATGTTTGCCTATCTTATTTTCTGTTCATAAATATAAACTCTTTGTTGGTATTCCAGATTACTTTGCAAAATGTTTTCCAGAAAGTCTAAACAATGTAAGATTTTCTTCAGAATCTACATTAATGCCTTTAAAACTGAACTTATATGAAATACTAACATGTGGGGGGAAAATAAACCTTTTATTTTGCTAGCATGGTTATATTTTGAACTTCCAGAAACATTTCACTTCATAAATTTAAATTAGTTTATCAATTACAATGTTAAAAATGTAAAAATTATATAAAGTAGAAAACAGTGCAAGCTGATCTTTGCTTGTATTGTACATTTTATAAAGGTTATTCTTTAGAAGTGTCTTACTCCAAATAGTCAGAAGCAGATTCTTGAATGCATCAGAGTGGTTATGTCAACGACAAAAGCCACTTACTTTTCTCCTCTGAAAGTCCCTTTGAAAGAACCATGTTGCTCATGTAAACAAAGTGGAACCACAGTTTAGTTTGTGGCAAAGGCTCAGAGAGCACTCATTAAGATGGCTCTGCAATGTTATGGAGCTTTCCAAATGGATAATAGCTGAATTACAAATAAAGAGATTAATACTATAAACAGTTGAAGATTAAAGACTAAAGATTAAAACTGCAACATAGCTTTTTCAAGACTAATTTATATTGCCTTTCATGTATTTATACATATTGGATTATACTTCTGTGCATTTACAGTATATTTAATGTAGTCTTTGACTCTGACTTTTGCTGCTTGAATGAATATATATATGATGTAGACCTCTACTTGGGATTGGATCTGACTAGCATTTGATTCAAGGTTTATAGGCAAGAATGGGAAACTGGAAAAAAAAATCTTGGAAGAAAGAAATTCCATACTGATGCCAAGAAAACTGCATAGATATTTTTATGGAATAGCTAACTTTTCCAGTATCCAATAACTACCATGTTAGAAGAACCTGAAATAATTTGTCATCCACAACTTTGGGCAGCCCCAATTTCAAAAACACTTGCTAATTCAGCTGCTTTGATTTTATGAATTATTGGTCTCTATACCAGATTGTAATTGGGATTTGGTATTGTTATTATATTTGATTATTAATATGGAAAATTATGCCATTTTGGCATCAAGTGTATTGTCTATCTTTTGTACCTGCTTGATTTCCTATCTGTCCCATCTATTATCTATAACTATATCTAATAATGATAAGAATAATTCAAAAAAAGCCTAATGTTTCACAACTTCTGTAGGATGTAAATAAGAAGCAGTAAAGTATAATTTATTTTAATTTAAAAAATAATGTGTCGGCTGAAAAAATATGTACCAGAACAAATAGAATCTTCATAAAATATAAACAATGAATGGGAAAAAAGAATTTCAATAAATATATTGATATTTTAAATTGAAGATGCATTTACCAAGAAACTTGCTTTCAACTCATATTGGAGAGACTGCCTGACTGGCACAACATTAGAAATTAACAGCTAGAAATTTCTACTAGGTCTGGACTGTTAAAAGTTGGAAATAGATATTCCATACTTACTTAGTTGTACCTTAGAGATCTCTTAGCAGTAAGAAAGGGAGAATTGTGGCTAGATTAAGGTTATGATCATTAGATAAGGCTATTTTTCCCTGAATGTAAAGTAATGTTCCTGAACTTTTATGCAGGAATTGTGGCTTCAGGGTGACATAATAATGTGGTTAAAGTGGAAGCTAATCTTTTTATATAAAGAGGCCTAAGCTGCTTGATTGTCAGAAAACCTCCCAAATGTCTTTGCTCACAGCTTGACCTAAGTGGATCATGTGATTTGTACTCTATGCCTGAATTAGTATTATAAGACAGAGTTATTCAAGAAAATATTCTGCCTGCCACTTCTTTTTTATGTGCTTTTTCCTTTGTTTTGCTTCTTTTTCTCTTTCATCTTTTACAGTTACCACAGGTTATTTAGAAATAGTATCACAGGTTTTCTAAAGAAAAAAATGATTTCAGGAATGATTATAAATATATAGAGATAATTTATATATAATTTATAGAGTAAAATTACAGCATGACATGAATGTGTGAGTAGCTGAATTTATGGAAAACAATGGTCTGCTTTGAAACTGGGAACCAGCCAAGAAAATATGAAATCTAAAATTTAAGGTGTCTGAAGGAATTATAATCAAAACTATTTAAGAAAAATAGTCAATGTTTCCTTCAAGAATATTTTAATTTCACTCTGAAGTCAAAATAAAAGATCTGTGATCAAACAGAGAATATCTTATGGCCAGCACTGGTAGACCAAAACAAATAATTAATCATTCAATATTAATAACTTCATTAAGACCCAATCATCTGTTTCTGTTTTTGTCTATCAAACCATAACTTGTTCTATAGGACAGGAAGTATGGGCTGGATAAGAACCCTGATAGAGTAGAGAAGATGCATGCTACTCCCCCAGTTTTTTTTTTTTTTTTTTTGATCTGTCATTTTTTGCCCTTAATCCTTTGCTGTATGCATTTCTGAAGTCCTGATCAAATAAAGAAAAACCCAATGGGGCCAAGAATAATGGCGAAGAGAGCCAGGCTTTTTTGTTTCATAGGAATTTAAAGGTCTGGAAATGAACCTCGTCATTCATACTGTTATTTTCTAGGTTTTATATTATCTGCAATTGATAAATATAAACTGGAAATCATCTGTTGCAATTTTTATTCCAGTTTCTTGATTACCTATCTGCCATTCTGCACATACGTTAAAATATGAATTCAGCATCCATTCCAGTTTCCCAGTATCGTAGTTATCTGCAGCCTTTGCAATGTATATGCTTATCATATTATGACATGATAATTCTTCCAAAATAAAAATGTGTGATAAAATAGAGTTGGAAAGAAGATGTGAGTTGGCTAAGCTTCAGTGTCCTTACTTTTTGTATTTGCTTTAAATAAGCATATGTTATTGCTGATTTTTCAATTATTTTCTGGAGCTACAGATGCTAAAAACCAAATTTCTTTAGGGTCAAGACGTATTAATCAAGATTATGTTACATTGTGAATCCAATGTCCATGAATAACAAGAACCTACTGTATGTATGCATATATCTGTATATGTACATATCTAGCTTGTGTCTCTGTGCATGTATGTGAGTGACTGAGTCATATGCCAATCTGATTTTTTAAAACATTTCATAAATTTCTCAGCAGATGGTACAATGATTCCTTCCATTCAAAAAATTAAAACAATATATTAAGGAAGATATATATTGTGAACATACCCTACTGCTGCCACATGTATCAATTGTATCTTGAGCCATCTCAGTCATAAGAAGATACTTTCTTTCAATATGCACATCCGTTGCCTGAATTAAAAGGATCACTCTAGATGTTGGAGTTCCTGGACATCTGGTGAAAAATGAATTACAGGACTCTGGAGAGGAAATAGCCACCCACTCCAGTATCCTTTCCAAGAAAACCCCATGGACAGTAACAAAAGGCTAAATGATATGATGGAAGATCCTTCAAGTCAGAAGGGGTCCAATATGCTACTGGGGAAGAGTAGAGGGCAATTACAAACAGATATAGAAAGAATGAAATAGCTGGGCCAAAGCTAAAAGGCTGCTTGAGCATGGGGGGTAAAAGGAAAGTTCAATGCTGTAAGAACAATATCGCATAGGAACCTGGAATATAAGAACTATGCATAAAGGGAAGTTAGATGTGGTGAAATATGAGATGGCAAGACTGAACTTTGACATCTTGAGAATCAGTGAACTAAAATGGATGGGAATGGGTGAATTTAATTCAGATCACCACTGATCTGAATCAGTTACTGTAGACAAGAATGCCTTAGAAGAAATGAAGTAGCCATCATAGTCAATAAAAGAGTGGGTAAAGTAGTATTTGGATACAGTCTCAAAAATGACACAGTGATCTTAGTTCAAATCCAAGGCAAACCATTCAACATCACAATAATCCTAGTCTATGCCCCAACCACTCTTGCCAAAGAAGCCGAAGCTGATCAGTTCTATGAAGGCCTAGAACACCTTCTGTAACTCACCGCCCCCCAAAAAAGATGTCATTTTCATCGTAGGTGATTGGAATCCTAAATAGGAAGTCAAAAGATAACTGGAATAACAAGCAAGTTTGGTCTAGGAACACAAAATGAAGCAGGGCAAAGGCCAACTGAATTTTGTCAAGAGAATATGCTGGTCATAACAAATACACTTTCTAGCAACCCTAGAGGTGATTCTGCACATGAACATCATAGAGATGGTCAACATCAAAATAAGATTGATTATATTCTTTGCAGCCAAATATGGAGAAGCTCTATACAGTCACTAAAAACAAGAACTGGAGCTGAGTATGACTCAGATCATGGGCTTCTTATTGCAAAATTAGGTTGAAATTGAAGAGTGTAGTGAAAACCACTAGAATATTCAAGTATGACCTTAATGATATCCCTTATGAATGTATAGTGGAGGTGAGGGATTGCTTTAATGGTTTAGATCTGGTAGACAAAGTGCTTGAAGAACTATGGACAGAGATGCATAACACTGTACAGGGGGTAGCGATTAAAACGATGCCAAAGAAAAATAAATGCAAGAAAGCAAAGTGGTTGACTAATGAGGTTTTACAACTTATAGCTGAGAAAAGAAGGAAAGCAAAAAGATATATCCAACTGAATGCAGATTTCCAGAGAATAACAAGGAGAGATAAGAAGGCCTTCTTAAATGAACAATGCAAATAATAGAGGAAAACAATAGACTGGGAAAGACTAGAGATCTCTTTGAGAAAATCTGAGATATCAAGGAAACTTTTGTGCAAAAATGGGCATGATAAAAGACAAAAATGGTATGGACCTAACAGAAGCAGAAAAGATTAAGACGAGGTGGCAAGAATACACAGAAGACTCATACAAGAAAGATCTAAATGCCCCTGATAACCACAATGGTTTTGTTGCTGACCTAGAACTGTACATCTTGGAGTATTAAGTCAAATGGGTCTTAGGAAACATTAACAAAAAACCTAGTGGACGTGATGGCATCCCAGCTTAACTTTTTAAATTCTAAAAGATGTTGGTCTTAAAGTGCTGCACTCAGTATGGCAGCAAACTTGGAAAACTCAAAAGTGGCCACAGAATTGGAAAAGGTCAGTTTACATTCCAATTTCAAAGAAGGGCAATGCCAAAAAATGTTCAAACTACTAGTTCAAAAACTGTACAATTGCACTTATTTCACACACTAGCAAAATTATGCCCAAAATATTACAAGCTGTATGTGGACCTAGAACTACCTGTAGTACAAGCTGGGTTTCAGAGAGGTAAAGGAGGTAAAAGGAACTAGAGATTAAATTGCCAACATTTGCTGGATCATGAAGAAAGCAAGGAAATTCCAGAAAAAAAATATCTAATTTGCTTTATTAACTATGCTAAAGCCTTTGATTTGTGTGGACACAACAAACTACAGTAAATTCTCAAAATGATGGAAGTGCCAGAACACCTTATCTCTCTCTTGAGAAATCTGTATGTTAGTCAAGAAGCAACAGTTAGAACCGGACAAGGAACAATGGATTGGTTCAAAATTGGGAAAGGAGTATGATAAGGCAGTATATTGTCACCCTGCTTATTTAAGCTATATACAAAGTATATCATGTGAACTGCCGGGCTAGATATCACAATCTGTAATTAAGATAACAACCTCAGATATGCAGACGATACCACTCTAATGGCAGAAAGTGAAGAGGAAGTAAAGTGTCTCTTGATAGGGTGAAAGTGAAGAGTGCAAAAATTGATTTGAAACTCAACATTAAAAAAACTAAAATTATGGCATCTGGTCCCTTCACTTCCTGGCAAATAGAAGAGGAAGAAATGGAAGCAGTTGTAGATTTTACCTTTTTGGACTTCAAGATCACTGCAGATGGTGACTTCAGCCATGAAATTAAAAGATGTTTGCTCCTTAGGAGGAAAGGTACAGCAAACCTACACAGCATATTAAAAAGCAGAGACATCACCTTGCTCACAAAGGTCAGTATGGTCAAAGCTATAGTTTTCCCAGTAGTAACTTATGGCTGTGAGAGTTGGACCATTAGGAAGGCTGAATGTCGAAGAATTGATGCCTTCAAATTGTGGAGAAGACTCTTGAGAATCCCTTGAGAAGACTTCAAGGAGATCAAACCAGTAATCCTATGGGAAATCAATGATAGTTCATTGAAGCTGAAGCTCAAATACCTTGGCCACATAATGAGAAGAGAGGACTCATTGGAATATGTCATGATGCTGGGAAAGACCGAAGGCAAAAGGAGAAGGGGACGGCAGAGGGCGAGGTGATTGGAGAACATTCTGGGAGCAATGGGTGTGGATTAGGGTGGTGTCTGGGTTTTCTGGTGCTCCAGAAAAGCCTGGAATGCTGTGGTCCATGGAGACATAACAACATACACATTTTTATGAGAGACAGCCTTGCTCTTTACGTGGCATAGATTTATGTTCATAGAATCTAGATGAAGAAGATTTTCATCTTTTCTTTGAACTGAAGATTGAAAAATGGAAATTAAAACTGAATTAAACATAAAATATTCCATTATTGTATTTTCACTGTATATAACCATAATGAAATGGCATTTGGGAAATTGTATATATTTCTGGTCAGCACACCTCAAAAAACCAGTAAAAATATATAAATACAAAAAAAAGGCAACTCTTTGGGCAAACATTTCACAAGAGAAAATATGATAGAGTGACATATAATCATGCAGGATATAGGAAATATGGGCAAAGATAGGAGTTTTTTCCTCCTTTAACCAAGTTAGTCATAAGTCAAATTAAAAAGGGGGTATTCAGGACTTTCTTACACAGATAGTAATTAATTGCAGATGCATTTCATGCATCTGCTCTCTTGAGTGTAGAGACAGCCATCAATTTAGATTTTTTTTAAAAAAGCCAACAAATTCTTGAAAGGTTTTAGTCTTGATAGTGGTTTATTTCATTCAGATCATAAGCACTGTATCTTAAATGCCATCTCCAAAGAAATATCTATGAAAGAGTACTATCAGTGTATTTGTCATATTCATGAATGCATATGATGGACCAGTATGTGACAGAAAATGCTGAACTAGATGAGTGCTCTCCTGATCCAGCTGTCATTTCCTTATCTCTTTTTTTTTCAGCACATGCAATGATTGAATTGTTGGACTACGGTCAGAAAGATCTAGGTTCAAGCCTACTCACAGACATAAAAACTCATTGGGTAATTTTGGCCAGGCCAACACACCTCATAGTAATAATCAAATGAAGGTGAAAAGGCAAAATATGAATCCATTAAGTTATATGAAAAATCTTATATTTTCATTGAAGCATAATTTCAAATAACATATAAGCATCTGTATTCTTCAAATAAATTTCTTTGAACTACAAAATAAAATACAACTTTTGGGCTTTAGTGGTTTGGGATAATTTACAATAATGATTCTATTTGTTACTACATTACCCTGATATGAATTCTAGACTAAATGTCTGCAGATACTTCTTGATGTCCTTGAAACCACCATGTGAAACATCCTTAAAATATAAAATAATTATTTGCAGTTATTTGTTAACTAACTTTAAACAGGCTCATAAAATCAATATATTTTCAGTCTGTAAACTAAAGTAGAACCAAGTATCAATAATTAATTTTAGATCCAGATCAGTAGCTTGCATTGTATCCTTTTATTTTCCTATTCATCAGTTTTTGTAATCCTCTACACTTTAAAGTAAAAACACCACATATGTTTTCATCCGTTTGGAATTTTTTTGTTTTGTAATTACTTTGTAACAAGTAAGGGACAAATGTTTTTTCATCTTCTTTTAAAAAATGAATGTAAGGAGTAGACTGAAATAAAATTAAAGTAAAATTAAAAATGAGTAAATTAAATTAATTTTACTCATTTTTTAATTTTACTCATTTTTAATTAAATTAAAAATGAGTAAAATTAAAAATGAGTTAAATTAAAAATGAGTTAAAATGATGAGACAATCAATAAAATATAATTTATTCTGTAACTTTTGGTTTATGAAATATAACTTCCTCCTCCTCCTCCTCTTCCTTCCAATTTACAGAACAGTCCTAGAGTAGATTCAGGGATTCCTCACCAATGATGTAATATGAAAATTTTGTCCCAATTGTATTGTGTTTAAACATTTTTAGACAAGATTTATTAAACTTTTCTGGAACTATAAGAATTTTGTCAATGAAATAATTCTTGCAGTCTTCTTCTTAGATTAAAAAAAAGTTTAAATAAGTTTATCCTAGATCACTTGTTTGAATACATTACAAAACAACAAGAAAATTCCTAATATTCATAAAAATGTGCATGATATTTATATTTCAAAGTATAGAGGGCTACAGAAATGGATAAATAGGGATATAAAAGGATGTGATGCAAGCTGCTGATCTTGATAGGAAATTAAATATTTATACCTAGCTACACTTTAGTTTATAGATTAGAATAGACTGGCCTAATTAGACTGTTAAAAGTTAGTTAAAATTGTTGAAAACAGTTATTTCTTATTGTCTCTTTGGAGATGTTTCACATGAAGGTTCTAAGGTGCCTCATGAATTGTTCATCGGAATTTAGCCTAGAGTTCACATCAGGACAATGGATTTATAATGGAACCATTCTTTCACATCATTCCAGAAGCAGAAGGCCAAAATGTGTACCTTATCTGTGTGCTTTAATAGATCATTTATTCTGAAGAAAATAAATTCTTGCATCATATTTTATAATTATGCTTGCAATGAAAATATGAGGTTTTTCATTTCTTCAGTTCAGGAAGGCTTTGTCCATCTGGAATTATTTCCATGTGTGTGTGTGTATTTACTATGTATAGGTAGATATATTACTAATAGAAGACTGCTCTTGGACACAGGGCCTGGATGACTATTTCTAGAAATAATAGTCAGCTCTAAAAACAGTTCCATATACCAAAATAAACATAATATTTATTGTTTAATTAATAAAGTGGACAATTTATTTTTGAAGAAACAAAAGTCCATTTTTCCTTTCTTAAAGAAAGTCATGAAACTTGGAATAATGTTGCTTCAGCATTCAGCCCTGACTATAAATACCACTGTATCATTTTATTCAGTCATGAAGACTGTATAGTCAAGTACTTCACCAGCAATCCTATAATTTTCTCTTATTTTCTATTTTGTTCCTTTGACCCTAGAAGAATGGAGTGTCCAAGAATTAGAAAGCAATTACTATGCAATCAGAGAGTGAGCTTCTGTGCTATAAGGATCTTCAATATATACTACTTTTTTTCTCTAAGAATTTTCCAAACTCATGCACTGAGAAATGATAAAACTTGGCAGAAATGTTAGTGAATATGCCCTAGTTCTTTACAATCCATGTGATCTGTAAGGAACTTTACACCCAACTTCTTTTCCCTCTATTCTCATTCCCTCTTTTTCATTATCTGCTGAGCAACTAATTGGAAGGAAGCAAGGATTAGCAGTCAACTTTTCTAGTAAAAAAGCAAAGATTGTGAAGAAAGAATTGAAATTAGATTCTTCTCACATTACTTTCAAACAGTAGCAAGATTTTTTTTCCTTTTGTTGCATTATCATCAGATTATTAATGGTGATTAGAAAATACTGTAGGTATCTCTAAAGACAGAGACAGGCTTTCCAAATATGATATCACTTAACATATTTGTTGTATTTTATTTATTTGTTTGATGTTCCTACTGATGTAATATAAACAAGTTCATTACAATTAAATTAAAAAGTATTTGATTTGGCTGAAAATTCCTTCAATATCACATCTAATATTATTTATTAGGAAAGTAAATATAGAAAGATATCTTATCCTACTTTAAAAGAAGACCACTTAAAGAAAGATCTGATCTTTTGAAGTGGAACTATCAACATTTTTGTTTTCTGGAAGCTTATTTGTGGCTGTTAAAATCTTTAAGTCATCAATTAACTTCTATCATTAATGATTTTATCAAATATTTTTGTTCTCCTTTCTGTCATAATATTTAATCTATAAGTTTTCTGAGCCAGTATAGGGCTTTTTATATGAGACAAGTAAAATTTAAGTCAATAAGTGTCTTCATCTTTGATGAGAAGACTAACCACAGAAAGCAACATTTCAACAATTTCATAGGTTAATTGATTTAAGGTTTCAGTACAATTGCCCCTTTAATATACTTCACAGTTCCTGCAAATGCTACTAAGAGATAATTACAGCTGATCAAGATGGCTTTCATATTGTTAGAAACAACGCAGCTTCCAACTTAAAACTAGAGAGTTTGGCATGAAGACAGAAAAATTTATTGAACATTTTTGCAAAGATGGGTGCACCGAGTACTCGCAGGTACAGTGGACACACCTTATCAAGAACATCTCCATATAATTATATGCTATTCCCAGCCAGATGTGCCCTTTCCCCATTGGATAGATACTCCAGAGTGAACAGCCTATCAGAGCCACCTTGGAAGTCCCTGTTTGGTTTATATCTCCAATACCATAATTCTATCTCCCCTTACCCTTATTTCTAATTTCCTTTTTTTGGTTATATCCATGTTTTCTTGAGGCTTCCTTCTAATCATTCTTTTCTACATTCCTAGTAATAAGGGAATTGCCATAATTTATCTGATCAGGGTCTTCCATCAAGTCACTAAGTTGGGTCAACAATCAACATGTAATTAGTTCGGGAAAGGATGTGTGTTCATTCAACCTTCAATGAATTGTTTTGGGAAGAGGATGTGCTTTTCACACATTCTTGAAAGAAAAAGAATGTGTGTCTTTTTAACTAATCTCTTCAAGGTTATAAATGCTTCCTTTAGGAAAACAGATCTCTGGAGAGAAATGGAGAAAAAGAGAAAATATATTTTATTTCCCACAATATTAAACCAAACAGAGAAGATCTATCAGCTAACAAAAAAGAATGATGTCTTGTTACTCTTTAATCTCAAATATGTTTGTATGCTCAGATCAGCAGAAAAAGGGTAAATGAGAGAAATGATGTAAAAGAAAAATTGAGCAATAAAAAAAATAAAACAGAACAAAATTGAACACAACTGAACAAAGACTGAATTATCCTGCCTTTTATCTTCCTTACTTTTATACTAGCCAGGAAAATCATGTGTTCATTCCTAATTAGCAGCATTCAATTGGTTTATATATGAATATTATTATAATTTGACTTCTTTTTTTGAAAATAAGATGCTGGGACAATTGTTTTTTCTGCTCCACAATGTTCCAAAATACCTTTATTCATCAGAACAAGTATCTTGGGTTTAAATCATTTAAATGATTTAAACTCACTTACCTCATGTTCACTTAAACCATTCCATGAACACCTTTGCTATAATATCACTTTTCTGGAATATCTGTTCCTTCTGCCATGACTTTTCCATTAAGTTGATTATGAATCATATAAGAAACAATAATGGAACATTCAATCTTCTATTCAATGTTTGCATATGTTTGGTGAATTTCAGAATAGAGTTTACAGATCAGGTTCAAGTTGATTTTTAATGTTGGTGGTATTGATATTGGTATAAAGCTAAGAAAATTTGAAGCTGAGTCATGGACCAACTAAGTGGCAACTAGACATTACATTTTCATAATCATATTCTCAATTGCCAAAGATAATATAACAACATTGATAAAATAGGACCATTCTACATAATATCACTCACACATCATTTTGATTACATACAATGTTACATTTATTAATACTTCAGCACTTAAATATAGGTGATTATTTATGTCCAACTGTATTTATGAGGATTATATACACAAGAGAAGAACTTCTGGACATCAAAAGGGTATCTAAGAGTATTTTCATTCCTGATCTGCCAGTTTTTGAAGGTGAAGTGAGAGAATATGCAGAAATTCTGAAAATACCACACCACTGCAGCTATAACAGGAAAAGAAAGAGAGGACAGCAAACTGAATGTGAGTGTGAATGAACAAAGGAATTAACAGAAACAAAAGGGAAAGAGATGAGCAGGTCTGCCTTCCCTTACAATAAACACAGAAAGAGAAGGAAAGGAGAAGAGAATGGGGAGATTATCCTAGACACATGTGACAAAATAATAAATACAAAGAGATCAAAGAGGAGAAGAAAGAAGGGGTTCCTTAGTCAAACTGAGAAGAGGTTTCCATGCATCTCTCCTAGCCATACATTTCACAAATCTTTATGATTAACAAGACTGATTAATTATTTCTCATTATCCAAATAAATAAAGATTTTTTAAATTCTTCAGCCTCTATTTCACTTGCTAAATGAAATGTTTTTGAATTCAGCAATAGACATACCAAATTTCCAGATTTACAGGGCAGATCGTATGACTGAGACATCTTGAAAAAAGGGGGTTATGGCATCTGCTTCTATCTTAATGAGTGATGGAGTAGAGACAATACTGTGCTAGATAAAATCTGTAATATGGACTTTGAAGTACTATCCATAAAATGCAGACCTTTGTACACACAAAAGAATTCAATTGTTACATCCTGGTTAGGTTTTATATCTCCGCACAGGCTTCTATTGATAGAATGCTTCATGACTTAACTGATCTTATAAATCACACAGAACAGAAATACCCAGACTCATTACTTATAATCTTTGGAGACTTCAACAGAACAAATCTCACTCATGAACTGCCTAGATATAAACAGCATGTTAGCTGCCCCACTGTAAACAAGAGTATACTAGACCATTGCTGGACCACAATAAAAAATGCATACTGATCTGCTGTTCATGCACCTATAGGAAAATCAGACCATGGTTATGGTTCACCTCATTCCCACCTAAAGAACAGAAATTTAAAATGGCAAAGCCCATAATGAAAACAGTGAAGAAATGGACTGAGGATGCAAAACTAAAACAACAAGCATGCTTTGATTGTACAGATTGGTCTGTCTTTGAAACTGCTTCAGCAGACTTGGATGAACTAACTGATACAGTGACTTCATACATCAGGTTTTGTACTCCAAGGCCAAACTTGCCTGTTATTCTGATTAACTTTTTACTTCCTATTTTAGGATTCCAATCCCCTATGATGAAAAGGACAACTTTTTTTGGTGTAAGTTCTAGAAGGTATAGTAGGTCTTCATAGAACCAGTCAACTTCAGTCATCAGTGGTTCAATGGTTCAATGGTTCAGCATCAGTGGTTGTGGCATAGACTTCAATTACTGTGATATTGAAGGGTTTGCCTTGGATTCGAACTGAGATCATTCTGTCATTTTGGAGATTGTATCCCAATACTGCTTTTCCTACTCTTTTATAGACTATGATGGCTACTCCATTTCTTCTCGGGGATTCTTGTCCACAGTAGTAGATATAGTGATCATCTTAATGAAATTCACCCATTCCTGTCTATTTTAGTTCACTGATTCCTAAGATGTAGATGTACAATCTTGCCAGCTCATGTTTGACCACATCCAGCTTACCTTGATTCATTGATCTTACGTTCCAGGTTCCTATGTAATTTTGTTCTTTACAGCACTGGACTTCCCTTTCACCTCCAGTCAAATCCACAATGGAGCTTCCTTTTGACTTTGGCCCAGCCATTTCACTCTTTCTGGATCTATTTGTAATTCTTTCTGATCTGAGAGGCTCATCTTCTGGTGTCCTATCTTTTAGCCTTTTGTTATTGTCCATGGGGTTTTCTTAGCAAGGATACTGTAGTGGGTTGCCATTTCCTTCTCCAGTGGAGTCCTATAGTCCATTTTTCACTCCATGTCCAGGAACTCCAACAACATCTAACATGATCCTCATTAACCTGGGTGATGACCGATCCAGTAAGGATTTCTATAAATTATGTCTCATATTTTTGAGACATGGCATATGGCAGGAACACTCTTGTCTGATGAGATCTGTCCAGTATGAAATAACATCTTGTTTAGAGCACATAAACCCCCCAATCACAGCACAGTGTTGCCTCAGCATACCAAAACTACCAGAAACAAGCTTTTTCCCCATGCCATCATTCAAATGAATACTTGACTCATGCTACATGATCATGCTACAAGATAGATAGAGCAGAAGCAGAGAATTCTAATTAGCCCAGAAATTCTGTCTAATGTTAAAAGGTAAAGAGATAAAGGAGACCCTGCCAGTCACGACCGACTCTAGGGTGCGGCGCTCATCCCTGTTTCTAAGCCGAGGCGCCAGTGTTCATCCTGGGATGACTCCATGAACATGTGGCTGGCATGACTGGATGCCTAAGGCAGGTCGGCAGCCCAGGATCGTGACCCAGCATTGCCACACAGCAGGACAAGTGCCTGCTGTTCTGCCCCAGCTCCCACCCACCTAGCAGTTCGAAAGCATGTGAGCGCAAGTAGATAGATAGGTACTGCCCCTTCCAGTAGGAAGGTAACAGCATCCATGTTCCTTAGGTGTTCAGTCATACATGCCTATTAATTTTAAACTTCACAACCCTCCCTTACGTTGACTACAACTTTACAGAATAACATTATTATGCATTTTCTTACTGTTGTTTATTTTTACTTCAAGTACACTGAGAGCTATTATACCAGAGATAAATTCCTTGTATGTTTAACCATGCTTGGCCAATAAATTATCTTATCTATATCTGTAATTTTCATTAAATCTCAGGACTCATCAGATAAGTTGCTCTTTTATAACATCCTGCAACTCTTGTTTCCTCCCTTTTGATCAAGTATTGTTTTGATTTCAGATAAAATATAATACATTAGCAAGTTTAGTCCCAAAGAAACTATCAGAAAGAAAAACCACTACTTTCAAGGTATAGAATTCAGTATATTCAAAAGTATCTCATCAGATTATGTAAAAATATAAAATTTGCTACTACCTATTTCCAAGTTTCCAGGTTACCTTTCAAACTTTTATATCAGTCCATTTAATCCATCACTTATAATACAGTATACTGAGTCTTTGCTATCCTTGATGGTTAATTGTACTTTCCCCAAAACCATTAAAAAAAAATGAGATTTCCTTACAAAAGATCAGCAAGGCTGATTCTTTCTAACATTCTCCAACAATATTCACCTCCCACAATTAGAAAAAGACTCTCCTGTAATTTGGATTATTTTTTGGATAATTGTCACCATGGACTCTTGCAAACAAGGAGCCAAGTGAGTCGAGTGTCCATGAGTGGGTGGCCAGTTCCTGGGCCATTCTGTGAATGGTTCCCTGTGAGTGTCCCATCTAGAATCTGTTTATACATCCCTTAAATCACTAGTAACTCCCATGTTGTTAAGTCGCGCAGCCGTGTCCAACTCTTTGCGATCCCATGGACTGCATTACGCCAGGCCCCCTATCTTGCACTGCCTCCTGGAGTCTTCCCAAGCTCACACCCATCACACTGACTATGCTATCTATCCATCTCATCCTCTG
>JANHZU010004230.1:43631-55385 GCA_032468055.1 Acrochordus granulatus
AACCTCTGGCAGAGCTCTCATCTTCATTAGAGCACATAAGCCCCCCAACCACAGCAAGGTGGTGCCTCACTGGGGGGATAGGGATTCAGACATATCTCCAATTCAAAATTTAATTTCCAGCTCCACCCTATCCAGCTCTCCTTGGATTGAGCATGGGTTGTCACTTAACTCAGAGTGATTTCATTAAAGTGTATGGGAAGTTTTGAAGTGATTTAATTAAATAGAACTTATTTTTAATTAAATTAAAAGACTTTTCTGTACTCTTCCGTGTTCAAAGATATAAAGAACAGCTTTTTTCTCAAGTTATGAAAGCAGATGTGATCTGGAAGTCAGTTGAATGCAATTTCTTGAAATTCACTTTGGGAGGAAGAAAATATATTTATAAAGAAAAATAATAACAAGTCTTTTTAGCTTTATATTTCATTTTCATAATGATATTTTTTCAAAAAGTAAACTTAATTAACTCGTTAAACTCTAGAAAACTTTTTAAGTAAATACAGATTCAGTAGTTCTCATAGGATTCAGATTTCTTAATTTATCGCAATAAAAGTTTAAAAAGCAGGCATCTGGATTGGATTTTTCAAGTAGAAGACGTTTCAGAATTGAAAAAGAATTGAGAAAGCCTTTTGGATAAAAGGTGAAACGTCGTCTACTTGAAAAATCCAATCTAGATGCCTGCTTTTTAAACTTTTGTTGCAATGCAATTACCCTGGACGAGTGAGAGTCTTCACAGACATTTCTTAATTTAGTCTTATATTGGTTTAGGTTCTGAATGAAGACAGCAAAATATACAGAATATTCTCCCTCCTTGCCTTTTTCGCTGCATATTTAGGCATATCCCAAATATCTTCTCCTGAAAATGGTAGAATATTTTATGAAGTGTTTGAGGAGATTGCAGATGCAGGAACTGGTATAAATTATATGACTGGATGGGCAATTCATCCAATTGAAAATGTATGCAGTTATCTAAAAAACAGACTGAAAAGTTTTTTTTTTTCAGAACATTTCAGTTTCTGCAGTCTCAAAACATCATTATCACATCTTCAGAGATTTTATGCTAAGACTAGAGGGACACATGCCATAACTCCTTAAAGAAATTGCTTACAGAAACTTTTTCCATTCATCTTTTTCTTAGTTCTGTAAGTACTGATGAAGACATGTTGACCTTTGCATATATAATGGTAAGCTCCATTCAGTCATTCTCAAAATGAAAAGCTAATTAGCAGTTTCTTCTTGCAACAACCGTTCAGATTCTTTTAAGACAAGCACTGTTACTATCACTGGGTTATTAGCATTGGAATCAGAAACACTTATGATAAAAAAGAGAGAAAATTAAACATTCATATTTTATCTTAGTTCTAAAATATAAGTTCCTATGTCTACTTTAAAAAATACATGATTAATTTCTCTGAAGTGTTTTTTATATACTCTTGATTGCTAAAGTTTTGTCATTGCTAAAATGTAAAATGCATAGCTGATATTATATACAATATGTTCAAATGTTTCTTTATCTTTTAAAGCAACATTCTAAATTGCAATGAATAAACATAAATGCATTGCCTGTTTTGAGTCATTAAATATATGCTTTAATAGCAATCGGACTGTTTTTGGAACAGGCTGCTGACTCCACAAGCCATCAGATACCTCCTCATTGCACCAGCTTCAAGAAGCAAGTTAGTTGTTTACACTCAGCAGGTAAAGAATTTAAATTCCAAAGAAACTGCCTTCATTTGCTGGAAGCAAGTTTGACATTCAGCTCCATGTTTTGTTTTCTGGAGGCTTCTAATTCATGTCAACTGGACTTAGTTCTTATTGTTTATGAGCGCTTTCAAATTTATCACAAGATCTTCTTCAGTCATGGGGCATGGGGAAGGTTAAAGACAATAAGATGTTCAAAATGACTCACCCCAGACTCTTCTTTTTGATTCAGCCTTAATCCAGAGGCTTTCATCTATTATGGAGAGTGGGGAGAGGGGAAGGAGGCTTAGAGTCAATAAGATTCATCCTAAACTCCTCATCTCAGCAAAACACTGCAAAATATTGGAAAACACTTTGGTACTTGTCATTCAACCAGGAATAAAGATTTACGAGGCTTCTAATTCACAGCAGTTGGACTTAGGTTTTTGTTGGTTATGAAAGCTTTTGATCTTACCACAAGATAGTCTTCAAATCATCCTTGAATTTTTTACCCTTATCATTCAATTCCAGTTGCCATAAATTAGAAGCCTCAGAGATATTTATTCTTGGATGAATGAGAAGTACCATGGGGCCTCCATGTTTTATCCTTCCTTGTTTCAGAGTTTGCTACTTTCTTGAAGAGGACCACAGAGATGATCATGGAGAAAGTATGCAACAGCAAATAGAAAAACATGCAAAAACCAATTGGAGTCAGTCACCAGACTAAAAGTTTATTACTCCAAGCTTTCAGGCTTACCCTAGAACCCATCATCAGGGAACTTCTCTTTCTCCAAAACACCTGCACTGAGTTGCTCTCCCCTTTAAATAGCTTCTGGTTGTGGATAAGTTGTTGATTGCTTTTTAGTTGTAAATTATAGTATTAATTACTGTGTTAAGTTGTTAATCGCTATTTCTTTTCACCACTCTGCTTCAGTTCTTAAGCACCTGGTAGGTGGGTTATAAGTCAGTACTCCTATTAACTGATAAAGGGCCCATCTCCTAAGCCACAATTATCTCCCTAGCCATTTTTGTCCCCGTTCACCCAACAATCATAGTGGCTGTGAAATTGAACATATATCCTTGTTCATTACAATATGAGGCCACTAATAAATTTGGGTCATGTTATCTGACAGCCCACTCATGCTCCCATAATCTGATGGTTAGCTTTCTCCTTGCCTGACCAAAACAATTACAGGGACAATCCAATGTAGGGAATCCAACAGATTACATCTGATGTTTCTCCCACTTCCACAAGATGTAAATAAAGACAGTACATCAAAGAAAACCATGATCTCATCAGAAGCCACATTTAAGCCTCATAATTTTGTCAAGAATTGAGTAGATGATGTAACCATGGCGTTTAAGAGTTGAGTCAGAAATGTTCCACCATTTTACCAAATTCTAAGTTGGTGTATCTCCTTTGATGTAGTGTCTTTATTTACATCAATTCTTCCCTCTCTAGCATATAAAGTAATAAGTAGAAAATATGTAGATGACACATTTGTTATCATTAAAAGAAACACACTCAAAGATTTTCATACTCTATTGTATTCATATTTCATCTTCCTAGACATCCAATTTACAATGGAGGAGCAGGTAGACAAACAATTACCATTCTTAGACATGCTCATTAGCAGATGGAGGTCTGGAAACTATGGTGTATCATAAGACTACTAACACTCCATAGATATTGAGCTTTGATAGCAACCATCCACTATCACACTAAGCACATCAGATGAATAATCAGGATTTTGGTAAAGGAAAATATTATCAACTTTAAAAAAAAGAGATTGTGCCCCATTTTAATTCTTTGCATATTTACTGTTACTTTTTTTTTTTTTTTGTAGATTTGTTGCTTTGGTTTTATGCTGCAAACTGCCCAGAGTCAACTGGAGTTAAATGGTTCCTAAGTCAAATAAAACATTTTTCCTTTTTTAGTAGTTAAGCAATCCAAGGAAATGCTACCCATGCATAACAGAAAGTATTATCGAAAGGAAAGGTATAATATAAATAACAGTGGAATAAATTAGTTTTAATTTCCTTGTGTTTATTATTGATTAAGTATAGTTATATTAGATTTCTGTTAAGATTATAATATATGAGGGAAACTTATTTTTTTTAAATTAGTTTTAGTTTTTATATTTGGTGTAGTGAAGAAAAACAATAAAAATTTTAAGATATTAAAAAGAAAATGCTAAGATATTAGCAATGCTAATATCTTCACCTCAAAAATATTTAATGTATAGATTCAAAGTTTTCTTGACATAGATATTTCTAACCCAAAAACTAAAAAAAAACAACTCACTAATCTGTTGCAGAAATGGTAAATTATCTTAAACACAAAGGCTAAGACAATAGAAACCTTTGTGTCTTTTCATTTCACAGAATAAATTTATCTTGAATGCATAACATACTCTAGTATGCTCTAGGCTCTATGATGCAGGCATGACAGCACTGTTGAAATTCACAAGGTTAAATATATTGAAATACAATATATTGAAAGTGCGTCACTAAGAAAAGGGACTCAAGATAAAATGCCCTTTGTCAGCAATATTGGGATAATAGGCTGGTATTACAGATTGCAAATACCACTGTTGGTGTTCCATGCTCGAGCACAGAGTGTGATATGTAAACCGTAGGCATCATAAAGATGTAATCTTTAACAAAATAAACAGGCAACTAGCTGATCGTTTTTAATTTAAATTTAATTTAAAGCAATCCTTAGTTCTTCTTTTTACTTCCTTTTACCTAATTTTGATTTTTGATCCAAAAGCAATAAATCCATCGATTACATAATAACCTTGTATATTTTATGTCCATTTCATCTGAACTAAATGAAAATTGATGAATCTCCTATTTTCATATAATTAGCACATATTTTCATATATAATTGTAGCATTTCCTGTATTATAGAATATTTTGATATTTAAAACACATTTAAAATGCTAAATAATAAACTGCAATATTAAAAGCAGTATCATAGCCACTACTTAGTAAAGTATAATATTTTGTTTTTAAGCAACGTGTTGGAATGGATGATAAATTTTCTGCTCAGGATAAATTTAGAAGATGGAAATTATTTCGATCAATGCCTGTGCAGCATCTTAAGCCTGGGAGACATATTTTTCCCTTTTCTGGACCATTGAATGTCAGCAACCAAAATCTTCTTAGTCAGAATTGGCTCTGATCCTACCTGGCAGATGGATTTCAAAAAGCTAAGCTCAATATCTGTTCTGTCCTGTAAACTTTAATTTGTAAACTCTGCATCTCACTTATATCACCAGCATTTGGGATATCCACTACTCTCCTCTAGTTTCTACTTAATATTCCTGTTGTACTGTGGAATTCTTGAATAGTTTCTTACAGATAAATTAAAATATAGTTTATATGAGGGCAACTTATGCTCTTAAAAATATTACAAAAAGATCTATGTGGAGTTGTCAAATGTTGATAGAAGCTTCCTTTCTACACAATAATTGAATAGATTACTTTATTTAAGAATTTATGAAAATTAAACTTTCTCCATACCCTAATTGTAATAATAGTTACAATAAGGTTTATTAATAGTTCTTTGTAAAGTTTTCCTGATGCAGTATGACTTTTAAGTTTCTTTTATCAAAATTAATCATTAGTCTTCTAAGACTAATTGTCTTCTTAGACCAAATTGTCTAGCAAAATTACAAAAGTTCTAGAATAATTTCTAATGTAGCCTTCCCAAAATCTGTAGCATTCCAGATATTTTCAACTTTTGCCTTAGTCCCTATCATTTGGCCATATTATTTAGCATGATGTAGTTGTAGTTTAATCACTGGGGAAGGCTATTCTAAAGCAATATGAAGAGAAACTGTACCTTGGGGAGGGAGAAGAGAGGAAGCATATATAAAAAAAACATATTAATGTCTGTGACATTCTTTATATTATGATAGGATGGCACAATCTATTTTCAACAGTGTATGATGCCTTGATACTTAATCGCAGTGATGCTCAAAGTATTCACAGATGAAAGTTTGCTATATTGGTATTCAGATCTCAGCTGAAATTGCTTAAAATATGGATAAAAGGCTTTTGATTAAAGCAGTGTTGTGATTAAAGGCTGACAGAATCTAAAAAAAGTTATACTTGTGAAGAAAGGAGCTCCTGATAAAAAAAGAAGTGAAAAAATGACCATGTGGAATGATTGAAATGAGAATATAGTTGTTATTCCTTTTGAATGATCAGATGTGTGCGTATGATCATAAGTCCACAAAATCTTCTACTAATATGTATATGTAGAGATTTGTAATGTAAAATTATACAATTTTAATGTCATTTAATTTAGGAATAATGTCTCTTCATGTATTTTGAACAACACATGGATAAATAATAAGCATCTAGAAAAATTATTCTGGTACCATGGTCTATTCTAGGACTATTCCTATATTCAGATTTTCCTATGTTCAGATTTTCCTGAAATGAACTAGAAATTTTGAAGTGGCAGAACAATTGCAACATAAATGGATATTCTGCTTTATAGAGGCTTGTGAGAAGTATAGCAATATTAGTGGCATAAATACAAACAGCAGCACTGTTTCATGTTTTATTTATAAAGCCCTTTATGGCAAGGGGCTATGTTCCTTCAAGAAATCCCTCTACTTTTCTTTGCTCATCCCATATTCTATCAGAGCAGGTTTGCTTCATATCCACTCCATGTAACAATGTCACTGGGACTACCTGAGGTCATGCATTGTTTGTTGCAGTGTCTTTCTAATGGAATATAATTCCCCTCCTCCCCCATGTTTGGATTGCTGTGACTCTTTAGGTTCTTAGTCCTAAAGACCTGACTTTTGTCCCACACATTGGGGCAAACAGCAGTATGAGACCGTGAAGAGTGTACAGTCCTTGAATTAGATACATATTGGTTGGCATCAGTTGCTTCTGTTATTGTTATTTTGTTATTTCATTACTCTCTTGTATTTATGTTCTGATTGTTTATTATACTGTTTTATATTATTTTTCAGTATTTGTTTTGATGTTTCTTCAAACTGTAAGCTGCCCAGAATTGTTCATGTGATTTAGACAATCTTATTATTAAATAAATAGGTCATAGGAATATTATCTTATGTAGCATAGTCTTGATCCTAAGCCCCCAGTAGTAATAAATGTTAGGCTTGAATTGGAACACTCTTGAATATCGAAATGCTCTTTACTGTTTGTATGATATCTGTGCTTGCATACTCCTATTCAAAATAGGGTTCTTATGCACTTCTGTATGGTTCTGCAGTTAAACAAAACTGCTTCAAAGTGGCAATGCATTCCAGCTTATAAAATCCATACAAATGAGAAACTTATAATTAGCTACATATTCACTAGATATGAATTTCAAACTTAAAAGTATCTTCCTAATTCAAATATCACAAAGTTCAATAAAATTGCCAGGAAATTTACAACAGTGTCCAATTAAAAGTTAATTGTTCCCATTAAAACATGTTCCTAACATTTTAGACTTTAACAGCAGTCCATCCTCCTACTCTTTTTCTTCTCTGTCTTCTTTTCCATATGTCATAATTATTTTATGAATAAATTTATGTAAACACTTACTGAAAAGTTTTTACCAGTCTTTTCTGTGGTCCTCCTGAAATACATTGTTACTTCAAGCCCCTAAGAAATTCACATGTAAGTTATCGGTTTTCTTCCTTGCATACTGCAGTAATCTATACCTTGTTGAATACCCAACTATCAGATAAGGTATCATCACTTTCAAACTCAACAATTGGGATACTTTCATATATTTGTTATTATTTTTAATAAAGCAAAAACAATTTCACCAGTAGGAAGCATCATCCCTAATACCCTATAATATCCTGCTGAAGAACAATTAAGTAGTTCTTAAAAATACTGATATAACTAGTAAAAAGACGCAAGCCTAGAGTAAGTAGGCTTTTAATTAATAACTATACTTTTATATTAATAAACTTTCAATTAATAACTGGAATCTCTTTCTTTATAAAGTTAAGCATTTAGTCTAGTATATTTATATCCACTAAATCTAATTCATTTTTTTAAAAAAAAAATAATAACCAAATACTACTGACAATCATAATAATTTGATGGAACCAGCTCTAAGTGATTCAATCTGCCAGATGCTAATGACAGATTGAAGGAAAGGAATGGAAGCCAAAACAGATAAGAATATGAATCTGTATTATTGAGTTAATGATCTACTGTACATGTAATAAATTTAAAAGCTTTGAATGCTTTATTTTAATCTTAACTGAAATTGGTAAGAGAACAAATCAAAAGATTAATGGTCTTGATCCTTAGATGGTTAATGTTTATATTTCTGTTTATATTTACTTGCACATTAAACAAATAAATAGGGTGATAATCCAAATGAATGGACTACACTAGAAAAAGAAATCTTAGGAATGAAAAATAGAGGTAGAGTTTTTTAAACAGAAGTTTTATTGCACAAGGAGGGAATAAGAATGCCTTTATTTCTCCCAAACCATCATATTTTTAATCTAGACCTTTTAAATAAAACACAATCCAGATCCAGTCCGATCACATTAGTGAAATAATAACAAAACAATATTATTATATGAAAGCCAGTTTATTCAGCCATATGTCAGCCTTTTTGGGATAAACCAGATCTTAGAACAACAATTCAAGGACTACTGGAGCTCTACGGGATATAGCAGCATATTCTTCAAAGCTTCCTTCTGTTCCCTCTTATACCAAACAGAATCAAGGCAGAGGTGCTTTGAATTTCTTTCTTACACATTCTTCTTTCCTAGAACTTAGTCATTTACCTCACAGTTTTTTCACTACTTCATAAAAGTCATATCCCTATTTCTCTAAACCACAAGAACATTATTTAATATTGTGAGATAAGACTGGTCTAATTACAATATCCTATTTGGCAAAGCTAATGATAAATTAATACTCCAAATCATTTTTTTGTGACAGTTTCTGGCTATATAATCGGACAAACTTTTATTCAGGAAAATATGCTGAATTAGAAAACTTGCATCATGTGCCTTCATTTTCAGTTTTCCTTTTTACATGTGTGTAACTAGTCAAAGATAAATTCTTATATATTTCCTTTGACACTGCCCTTCTCATATGTGTTGAAAAGAACATTGTATATGTGATATTTTACTTGTTTGTCACAATATTCTTTTACTTGCATTAAGAATTCAGAGGCATTGAAATGTTGTATGCATTCTTACGCCACCATACAAATTTCCTTCCTACTTCAGAACACTATATTTCATAAACCTTGGAATGTATTTAGCTGTTGAAAATTATATATCTAATGTACAATTTGCTTCTGTTCTTGCTTGCTGCATCCCTGTCACTTTTTCAGTGTTTTATGTATGAATTCTACATTTTAAATTGAAGACTGGATGCAAATAACTTGGGGTTGAATAGTGTCATACCTTGCAGTGGGATTTCATATCTACCTTTTCTTAAGCAGTTTCATATTGTTCTTTTCTTCCACACCTACATTTCTACGTTCTTGGCATATGACACACAGAAAGTAACAGAAGTCATTCACTGATACCACATGCTAATTTTGGAAGCAGAGCCTGGAATTCATCTCTTCAAATGGGCCATAGCAATCTTCCTGGTTTTCTGCTGCCACTAATTTATTTAGACTTCTGTTGTTTTGATCCAGAAATATTTTATCCCATTAATAAAGTTGTTTACTAAGATAAAATCAGCTGGGTAACTTTAGGCCAGTCACTGTCTTTCAGCCCTAGGAAGGAGGCAATTTTTTTTTCTGAAAAAAAAAAATACTACAAGGTCTAGTCCAGACAATTGCCAGAGTCAAAAAATGACCTGAAGATGTAAACCAAACCAAAATACCTCTCCTAAGCATGTAGGATATTTCTATCATGAATCTCTATGCTTATTTAGACTACTATGTCACAACCCTCTATATGTTTCATTGACTTGCTGTGTATTATTTCTCCAGCTAATAGATACTGAACTTATGAAAAAAAAAAGTTGAATGCAGCAGTATTTAGGAGAATAAAATGCTTCCTCATTAGTTTAACTATAACTCCACAGACGCCCCATGTGGTTGGCATATTCTTTTACTGGCAGTTATTTAAAGTTAATAATTTACTTTATTTCTGGTTTTGTAAGTTATGCATACACATTTGTGTTTCAACACTGATTCATGTAGATATATAGATGATAGATAGATAGATAGACAGACAGACAGACAGATAGATATAGACAGACAGACAGACAGATGTGAACAATTCAACTTACCCAAGCACAATCATTATTAAGTTTCAAAACATCCAATTTTCATGTGGTATCTATTTCAAAGTGTTAATCCTTTTATATGCTTGGAATGAAACTTATTTCTTCTGAATAATTATATCGTTTTCTAGTTGAGTAGCCATAATTCTAGAGTCTGAAATTATGACTGATTGCCCTTATTTGGCTACTTTTAAATTAAATGTTATTAATTTAAGAAGATACATGACAGAAATATAGCAAAGGCATATTTTCTATTTTTATACTAACTCTGTGCTAATCTCACAGACAAATAACAGAAACTGTATGTTGCAAACAGACTAAAGAATACTAATTATATGGGGCTACTTGTTTTGATTTTTATTATATCTTAATTTTGCACTTTAAAACTACAAGCTGTTTAAAGGGCTTTTAAACAGCATATAGAATATTTTATAAATAAAGTGAATTACACTGTTTGCAAGTGAAGCTTGTCACATAAATGAATGACCTATTTCATCAGAAAGACAGGTTATCTTAGATGTCTTATATTGCCATGCTGATATGCTAATTTAAATTTACTTCATTGTATTAAAATATTGTGTTGAATCCAGAATTAATTACATTCAGAACCATTTCAATGAACAGGACATAAATGACTTAGTGAGCCACTTTGGTTAAATATTTATGTTGCATAAAAATAAATTCAGTACTTTTCCATCAATGTCGTGGCCAAAGTAACTTTCTACAAATGAGTAGGTTCTTTGCTTTGCAATCCTGAGGTTTTTTTTAAAGAAAGTATTTATTATGTTCTAAATAAACAACATAACAAATAAACAACACAACAAATGGGAGAATGTGAAAACCACATAAACTAAATTATGCTACCCAGCCAAAGCCCAAAATCAAACAAAACATTGTCCATTGTCATAAAATACTCTTCAGACTGTATCAATCTTTTGCCTTTTAGTTTAAAAATTATTTTACAAAATGTCATATGAGCTTGAAGGTTTATAGGCAGCAAAGAAGTTGTGGAGGCACATTGATATCCACAGACCCAATATAGTCTCTTCCTCTTTCAGCGTAACTCTGCTATATACAGTCACTGATCATTATAATTTATCCTACTGTTTTCCCAATAGATAAAAACATTCTACTATCAAAACAGAATCTCCATGGTATACCTGATTATCCTTAGTGTTGACCCTAAGCAGTGTCAGTACTGCTCAGTATGTGGTTGGAAGACTGAAGACTAAATTAGAAAGTTAAAAGAGTAAAACAGGATCTGAAGAAGGCAGTAGCTTCCATATTGTTGGCATGAAAATTACATGCATGTATCCATTTAGAAAATGAGAATCAAGCTCAACTCAGCTGCAAATTGATCTCTTCACCATGTAATGTCAGCCAGGGACATGTTTTGGAATATGAAAATTGCATATAAATAACAGGAATATGTATATGAATTCATTTAAAAGCATCTATGCTCATGACCATCACCACATCTTCTAACAAAAAATTAAATAACAATTAATTACATTCCTTTAAGTTTAATTAACCCTAAAATATCTATTTTTTTATTTCAGATGGTTTAAAAAATGTTTAACACAACAGGAAAACAATTATCTAATTTTTGTGTCTAAATGAAAAGAAGAGTTACCTGTTCAAGTGACAGAGCTAAACAAAGGAAATGCCTATCTTATCTTGTCTCGCAACAAAGTTTAAAAAAACAGGCATCTGGACTGGATTTTTCTCAAGTCGAAGACGTTTCGCATTTAATCCAAAAGGCTTTCTCAATTCTGAAATTGAACTGGTAAGAGAGCTGGTATATACTCTTCTAGGAAGGAGGAG
>JANHZU010004230.1:76824-96075 GCA_032468055.1 Acrochordus granulatus
CTTTTCAGGTCCATATTATTGTTGTCCCTCATACAGTGTACTTTAAGAGGCCACTGGTTACACCTTCAAGATCATTTTGACGGGCCGGAATAATCCCTCCCTACTAGCTTTTTCCAAGACCTTTGGTCGCACCCTTTATAATGGTACATGTTTCTCATGTTCTGATCACGTATGCTCGTTCTACCTCTGGTAGCTCTTTTTTATCTCTACCTTTCACCTGACTACCATATATGCACGGCTCTGCATTCTATACACATGAATACTCCAAATTACTCCACATTACTCTGCATACTCCCCATTCTATACACATTCTATACACTCCGCATTCTATACACAAATTCTAAACACATGAATGCTACTGACTATTTTGTTTGGTATCAAATGCTAAGAGGAGTTAATCTTGGTTGGTACCTCGGATCCTAAAAAATATCAGGGAGTTCCATGAAAATAGGTTAGACTGCAAAGTTCAAAACAAATAACAAAACATCTGATAAGAAGGCAGTGATAAGCCATTGCTATATTTTTGCCATGAAAATTGTATTTTTGTTTTTATATGTCTAGCAGGAATTGAATATGGCATATTTTCCTTTTTATCCACATCTGGCATTCTAAACAAATGCAGGAATGGCTTCATCATAGTAGCTAATGCTGAAAGTTGTAAGTTGTTATTCTTCCTCATGAATCCTCTTACCATTTTAATTTAATGGATAAGTTTGTGCAAGTTCTTATGGGGAATCAGCTGCTGTGCTTCATCTATGCTACATCTTGAAAATGAGAAAAGATTAAAGTGCTATTTCTTAGAAAAGGATTGCTGTTTACAATCCTTTATATATTGGATATTCTTGTTGGGAAAACTGGTGGTATTAGTACAATAATATATTGTAGATTATTTGGAAAAAAGGACCAAAGAGTTTAAATCCATATATTTAAACAGCAATCATTTTCTTGACAAGCAATAGGTTTCAAAGATTCTGAAGTGAGAATTGTCAATGTTATTTTTGTTTTTCAGCTGTCACTTTTATATTTCAGTCTGCAGATTGGTAGTAGCATTTATTTGAACATTACTAAGTAGTTTATAATGATGATAGTCAGAAAATATAATAAATGTCGCTGTTAGATATCACTTATTATTTTTGAACCTCTGTGTATGTGTACAGGCTTATTTTGGTTTTAGTTTATTTGTTTTGCTTTTTTTCACTGCTTCATATTATCCTCCCTTTAATTTGGCTCCTTCCTTCTGGACTCTTCCCTAATTCACATTTGATAAAAATAATACATTACTTTTTGCCTTTATTCTTTTCTATTTGTTGCCTAAATTTTTTAATGTAGTCCTTCTAATAAATATTTAATAATAATAAGAACAATAACATGTCCAAATACTTGAGAAGGAGACAATAAGTGGATAAAAATGCCAAATCCAGTCTAAAAATCTAATATGATGATGATGATGATGAAGATGATTTGAATTATTCATTTTGCCTACTGTTCTGAGTTAGCTGTAAAATAAATAAAATTAAAGAAAGTTAAATAAAAAGTCATTTGACTTCAATTTGACTAGCTAATGCTTATATGAACTTTTGGAAAGCATTTATGATGGCCCCAAAGCTCAAGATCTTTATAATATATATTCTCACTCACCGCTTTATCCCATTGGGAAGCTTACTCAATAAACAGTGATGAGATGTGGCTTACTGCAGATTAAATACAGATTAAAATCCACAGTCCAAGATTTTTTTTTATTTAAGTTGCATTAAATCCTTGTCTGTGTGCTTTCCTTTAGTTAAACAGTTTCAAATATTAAGAACTATTAAGAAGCATTTTATTTTTTTTAAAAAAGGAATAGCATTTATATTATACTCTTGCTGACTTATTTTGTTAAATTTCCATATCACAGCATAGCACAATCAGTATTATTAAAGAAATAATATCCTTCACATTTTAGGGAAGTCATGCTACTGAAAAAAATTAAATGGGAAAAAATTAGAAAGTCATCTAAACTTTCTTTCTTCTTTTCCATTTAAACTAAAAATCATATTATTGTGGTCGAGCAATTCCTCTGAATAATTCAGATTAAGGCAGAAGAGGGGAGACACAAATTCCATATGTATCGAATTACTCATAGAACACTGGATTGATTCATATGCAAGCAGGTCCACTCAAATAATTGTCCCGTATCACACATAGCAAAATGAATAGAAGCCCAAAAAATGGCCACTCAAGAATCCATCCAGAAACTTTTGTTTTCATAAGATGTGTCTAGCAAAAGAATATATATTTCTGAAATGGATACAGATAAACTAGTGAGTACTGTGGGCTAGCATTTAGAAAATAAAAAGTGTATTTTTGTTTGCATAACAGATAGTTAATAAACCTAAAATTCTGTAATATCCTCATACAATGTAATGTAATTGATCTTTCCCCAGAATTATAAGAAAGGTAATACAAAATAGAGATATCCAATTATTCTAAAGAAAATAATCAGTCTAATCTACATGATGGTAGCAACTGGTCATGGATAGTCTGGCAGCATATAAAGGTATAACATTTACTGCCGACTTCAAATTTTAGTTCTGCCTTAAAAAAGTTAGCAATATGACAAGCAAAATCCTAATACATATCTATTTCTCACATACTATTGCCCAGAAGTCATTTAATCAAGTATGCTACTGTGTATTAATCGAAGTAACATCATCATTTATTGTTGGTAATAATTGTTTCATCATAATTATCAGCAGCAGCAGCAGAAGAGCAGCCGTAAAAATTGTCCTTTGTAGAAAATGTAGTGAAAATCTGGAGACTTGCATAATGAAAGGTATTGTAGAAAACTCCACTTAATGTCTATTAATTCTAAACAGGTATTATTAACTAGTGAGGGTAATAGCTACTGTAAAAGCTGTCAAAGCTACTGTATACTCAAATATTACCATACCAAGGCACTTACTAAAATACTTTCTAAAGTATTTTATTTTATTATTATCTGTTATATTATAGAGGTTGAACTAAAAATAGAATAAGGAAAAAATAAATATTTGCTGTCAGTTTAAGAAATAATGTAATCCAGTAAATTCCTAAAAACAACTTTAAACAACATAGTAACATATAATTTTCAAGGAGCAAGATCCCAACTAAGAAGATTACAGAAATGTTCAGAGTAAAAGAGTGTTCATGCAATGTTAAACTAGCACATTTGGGAAGGGTAGGAGATAATTTAAAACATTTTAAAGAGTAGCTATAAACTGAAAACGGAGTCTACCAATCTTTAGTCTACAATTGGCACTATTCTGTCAATGGCTGACTTTGGTCTTTATTTTATCAGAGCTTAACAGCTGTGCATAATTCTATTTTTCAAGAGAGTGGCCAAAGCTTGCTTTTTATTGCATTTTCTCTGAACGCTTGTTTTGTTTTAACAACTAGGTGCATGTCTTAGTTGCAGTCATTTTTTTTCTTTTCTATTGCAGATTTTATTTTAAGGTCTTTAAGCATGAATGGTCTAATTTTTTTTACTAAATTACTTAGGAGAAAGAAATGTAGTATGTAACTTTATATTCAAATAAACTGCACTTTGACCACTTACTAGCTGCTGCAGAACCTCTGTCTTATACATACAGTATATTTTTATAGGAAGCAAATGGAGGGTTCCGACTCTAGAAACTAAACTTCTATTTTTTACAGTGAGCTGGGGAATCTTATTGAAATGATTTGAATACATTCAAGGATTGCTTAGAAGAATTAGCATGAAGGGATTACTTATATTTTGTTCATGTTTTGGAAAGAATTGTGCAGCTCTTTTTGTTTTGTTTGCTATTTCTCATTCTGTTTCACATTTAATGTTTAGTAATGTTTGTGTTTCACATTTAATGTTTTTTAAGTTTAAACCTTTAAAACTGGTGCATTCCTTTGAAAATTAAATTGATACTACTGGCTTGGAATCCCAACGCTTCCATAATTATCAATTTAGAGAAGAATATTTGTCTAGAATAACTAGTTGACAATATTTTGAATAAATAATGGTTTATTTTATACTTTTAGTACACTCTTTAATGCTGAAGGTGATATTTAGATTAAAATTCAGTATGAAATAATAAAACAAATAAATACCAATACATGATATATAATTACATTTCTATATTTAGCTAAATTATTGGCTTATCTAATCCTCTGCTGATAAGACCAACATTTCTAAATTTTCAGAATGATGTAATTAAAGATACTGTTATATAAGTTTTCACATACACACATACATAGAAACAAATAAAAAGCTCTACCAGTGTGCGCACACAAAAAAACCCAAGTTAAACATAAAACATTCTAAAGCACTGACCTGAATTCTATCATTGTGTTATATGCTTTCTACTTTTTATAGTAAGATTTAATCAATGAATCTCTAAGCAAATAATATAATAGCATGACTCTACCATCAGCATTTCCTTCAGATGACCTTGTTTAAGGATTTGGAGTGTACTGTCATGTGCAAACAATCAGATTTACACATGTAAAATTTAAACCAGCTGTTTTATTTTTCTCTTCCTATTACCCAAAAATCTCCCTAAACTAGCTACTTTTTACCTGGGAATGACCAGATAAGGCTCTAAGGTATTGGGAGAGGAGGTCAAATCTAGTCCTTCTATGTTTAGATAATAAACATAGACTAATTCTCACTTGAACCCTCCTCCCAACCTGGACTGTTGTTCTTCAATGCATACCCATCCTGGCAGAAAATTTTAGAAAGAGGCAATCCCTTAAATAGCCTGGCACTGTGCCATTCAGAGCTTTAAAGGGATATCAGCACCTGAAATTGTACCCAGAAGCACACTGGGAACGAGTGCACCTTACACAAAAGCAGAACAACAAGGCAAAAGACAGTATGTTGAGAACTGCATACACTTGTCTTCTGAATTTTGAACTAGCAAAAGCTTCTGAATGTATTTTTCATGGACACTTCCATGTGAAGGAACAATGGTTCGCCCATGGTTACACACTGAACTTTCAGAAGATACATGAGATTTACTGATTTATTTCACAATATTTCTGTACTGCCGCATTTGAAGACTCTGGGTAGTACATGAAAGCTTTTTTTTTAAATCAAGTATTTTCAACCAAAAGTTCACTGGCTGGTTCTGGCTACTAACTCAGTTTAGTATGCATTTGAAAGGCATTTGAAAGGCTTTATAAATAGTGTACACAAAATCATATATTAGATTACCATTTACTAAACTCTTACAAGTAATATTTTGCCCTATTTGTAGGTTGCTTGTGAATTAAACATTAAACTTGTGAATTAATTAAACAAATTAAATTTGATTTGAATTTCTATTTATTGAAAATAGTTCAGGCTACAGATGCCTCAATCTGCATAGAAACATTGGCCTATAGCTTCTTCATAAAGTACTTATATTACATTCAGTGTTAATGGCACACATAAATGTGAACCTTATTCCCCTGGGGTCAAATATATATTTTAATAAAAAACAATTTGGAGTTTGATTTTTATGTTTTTGAATACTGGTTTTTATATATGCACTTTTTTTTTTATATGCTGCCCAGAGTTACTTCTCATGAGTATATAATCTGATTAATAAATAAATAAATATTAATTGCTAATATCAATAGAAAAATCTCTGCTGAAATTGACAGACTGTTATTTTGTGGTTTGATAGTAGTAGGCCTTTTCTGCAGTACCACCTGCATTCACAGAAAATTATAACACAGCTTCAACTATATTGTTGATGCCTTTTGAAGACTCTTGTATGATTGCAAGCCATGGAATTGTATTTTGTTTGCCTTCCCCTTTCTCATGAACATTTTATATTGTTTTAATTTATTATGTATGAATAGATAGAAAAGAGATTTTATTTGTATTTTAATATTGTTCACTGCAAAATATTTAATGGACAAGTTTGCCATATTTATAATTTATATAATTTCAATTGGAAAGAATTAGAGTGATGAATGCTTTAAAACTGACAAAGGATTCTTTGTCCCCAGTTGTGACAGTGAAGGGGGAACCTCCATTTTGACATGGAGATTGTGTAAGCCGACACTTCCACTCACGTTGCAATGTTTTTCTTTTTAATGAATGGATTGAAATTGACTTATAAAGACTACTGCTCTCTCCTGTAAAAAGCTATGTGAATGTAGCCTCAACAAGGCAATTTGAAATCAACTAGGATTAAGGTTAATTTTCTCTCTGTAAAACAAAGTGCTAGAAATAGTGTTTGACTTGCTGACTGAGATATGAAAAAGCATAATAGTTTAGAGCCAAAACAAAAAAATGAATAGAATGTAACCCTTAGTGCTGTTTCATAAATATAAATGTTCACATACAACACTGTGACATGAAAACAAAAATAAAGCCGTCACTAACTAATTTAAAGAATAAAAATAGTTCCGCCTGTGCAAGAGAATGATGCATGATTTTGTGCAATCAGTAGACTTTATTCAGATACTGTTCCTAATTTCTCAGTAAAAATATTGTGCATTATATTAAACAGTTGTTCTATCAATAGAAAATTGATAGAATGTGCTACAGAGGACTTTGTATATGGATGATTAAATCTGTGAATTTTGAAATTGCTCAGCTTTTCATGTTTTTATTGCCAGATTTATTGAACTTACTCTATTTCTTGAACTTAGTATACATTTTGTGCCTAATATGAGGTAGTTTTCTACATTATTGTTATTAATACACCTACTGACTGTGTTTCCTTCTAAATATGCATCTTATGTACATTGGATCACTTCACTGTGAAATTTGGAAAAGTGAGAATATTAAACTATACTTCCATTTTGATTTGGATATTGGGCAAGCAAAGAAGTAGTATCTTTTGTAGTGAAAGTCCATAGCAAACTGAATGGCAAATAATTGTACTTTGGTGTTTTTGTTTCTAAGCTTATTTTCCATTAGGTGTAACTATTGTTGCTATGATGGTTTGAGTTGGAAAAATACAGTGTAAATACGATCTAGAATGAGGAAATGAGCAAAATGCTGCTACTGTTATATTGGGAACATAATGGCTTGTTTGAATCAGAAGACAGGTAAGGGGGAAAATCTGTAGAAACATAGGAATTTAAAGAAAAGGGAGGGAAAAGTTTACTTAATTATAATATTATAAGACCAGACAGACAAGATTCTGAGCTACCATGTCATCTCTACACATGCCCATTGATTTAATTAGTGTGAATTACCAAATTATTTATTTAAAAAATTATATTGGATTTTTCGATATCAAAAATATGTTTACAGAAAATGCAATTACCAATGAACAAGGGAGGATTTGGTTTTCTAGATTTGGAGTTATATCATCATGCTTACTTATTGTCAAATATTAAATGTCAGAAGTGAACATTTGGTGTTAGTTTTCTGATTTGGACAACTTCGGAATGTACATTACACCTTTGGATGGACAGAGTTAAAATCTAAATATATTGAAACTCTAGAATTTCTGGAAAAAATGTCAGTTCGAAAAATATATTACTGTGTAATAAAAATCAATTAATTTATTTGTGCTAAATTGACTTTATAGGGAAATCCAACTCTGAATATTGGAAAAAAGTTAGTGATCTGAAAAAAATTGGATAGAAGTAGAGAATATTGATTTTGGACTAACTGCTGGATGGTGAACTTTGAACATTCTCTGTGTTAAAAGAGAAATATCATCTATCAGTTATAGCCCATGGCATTATTTACATTTCAACATTTGTTAACAGCATTTTTTTTGGATCAGCAGTATTTTCAGCTTTTGAGACACCTGAGATAATACAACTTGTTAAATCCTATAAAATTAAAAAAAAACTTTTACCATTTATATATTGTTATCAACAAATCAATTTGATATGCAGATCTTAAAAAATAAGTGAAATAAACAGTAGAGCTTATATTATCTAGAAAATGGGAGAGTCTTAATTTCTATAAGAAGAGTGTCAATGGAATTCAAATTGCAGCTTGTACAACAAAAAAGATAATGCTTAGAATTTACTGAACTGCATTATATTTGTATAGAAAAGAACTGTCAATACAGCATTTTTTTGGAGGTGTAATAAGAATGAAGCTTCTTTAAATATATTTATAATGTCTCTATACTTATTTTGTTTTGGGAGAAAATATTGGAATATGTAAATATGGGACAAAAGCTACAATTTGCACAGGTTAATATATTCTTGAGGTTCATACATAATACATGAAATTTGACAACTGGACAACATATATGGATTCTCTGCATCCTTACTATGGCAAAAGACTGATATTGCAGCATTAGAAAAATAAATTTATGGACCCTTTCACTCAATGTATTAGGATTGCATTTGCATTTACTTATGAGCAAATTGCCTATTGACAATTGTTACATTGTCAAGAATAATGAAATATGGGATTCATGTACACAGAATATAATAGATTAAAAAATATAGTAATATATCAGAAAAATATATACATTTTGAATAATATTTGTATGAAATAAGTATATAGAGTTGCAAATATTCATTGTTATAATGATATGCTTCCTTGTGCCATTTTACATTTTTTTATTTTATGTGTTCTTTTTCTTCTTCTTTGACAATGTGTTTATCACTGTCACTATTATTTTTGTCTTTTGGAGGGTTTTTTTCTTTTTTTAATTAAAAAGGAATAAAAATGTGTTTAATTAGGAGCAAATAAATGTGGTCTTTATTCTATACACAACTGTTTAGGTGATTTTGAACCAGTCACTCTCTGTCACCCAACCAGCCTTACAGGATTGTTAATGTAGGGAACACTTATTTGATTTTGAAAGGTGGAATATCAAGCAAATAAAGAAGTCAAATGTTGTAAGAATCCCCAATTTACTTATAATTCTATAAATACTTTTATACATTTTATATATAATTTTTATTATTATTACACATTATAATTAAAATATAAATCTAATACAAAATAAAAAATCTAAAAGAAAAAAGTGAAAAAAATAGAAAGTACTCCCCCAAAATAGAAAGTGCCCAAAAGAGAAAAAAATAGAAAGGAAGGAAAAAAATAAGAATATAACACAGGAAAAGACCAGAGAATATATAAAGAAATTATTTCTTTCAACATAACAAGTGTAAACGGTCACCTTCTTAAATACAGCAAATGCTCTCTTCTTTCCATGTCTCATCTTTTATCTATAAAACAGATTTTGAAAGCCTCCTCATTCAGTACTAGTTGGCAAAAGTTCATTAAGGGTTACCAGAGATAACAACATATCTATTTTCAGCTTGATCAAATAAACCAACTCTTGATTCCTTCTTTTTACTTTCAACAATCTTCATTTTTAATACCTTCAAATAATTCCTATTATGTGATTTATTTTTTCTTTGTCCTGTCTCATAAAATTTTTCAAAACTTTAACATGTATTTTCTTTTGGTAAATCCAATATGGTAAAGATATTTAGATTGCTCATTTGGTTATTAATCTATCACTTTTAATTATTAAGACATCACCCAGTTTCTTTTGTATACCTCTTTTGTTTTATACTCTTTGTAGTTGTACAGTAAAATGTGCTGCTCTTACATTTTATCTTCTAAAAAGCAGTCTTTCTATAATGGTAGACACTCTTTAAATTAACTTCTGGGTCCATTATTCAGAAATATCCTCCAATTGTTTTTGCTAAATAATGCATCAGTAAGTAAAATTTAAGAGTTCTTCTCCTTTAATTGTTATATTTTTTTCTGATTTCCTCTATCTCTTTCAAAGACCCATCCTATCTTTTTTTAAGAATTCAAAACTATATTTTCCCATTAGATGTATTCTCATAATTAATTTCATAATTAATAGATTGTTAATTTGTTGTTTATTCCTTAAATGATTTTAAATGCTTAAATTTGGATTTAAAACTACTTTTGTTAAGTATAGAAGGATACACACCCAGTGATATAAAAAGAACTTGCCCAACTGAAGGTTTCTAATATCTGAGAAGCAATTAACAAGCCATTTCAAATGTGGATAGAAAAGGAAATATGTGATGCCTGACTATGGTTTAGGCAAAGGTAGCATTCTTTCATCTCCTAGAGATGTAAATCACACCATTGTCTTGCAGTTTCCTCATGAAGAAAAACTTCTGGAACATTCTAAGCCAGTCTGCTACCTGGGTCAGTATTCCACCATGGTTTTCTGTTCCATGTTTAGTGAAACTACATTCAGTACCCTATGTCTTCTTCAGAAGTTCATGAGTTAGCTCCCCAATTTGTTGATATTGTAGGTGAAAATGATATATAAATGAGAAGATATCCTGGTTTGGTTATGATTTGTAAAGTGATAAAACTTGTTATTTAGACATATAGTCATATATTAAGCTAGCACAGACATTTTTTTTGAAGAATTAAATAATGGAAATGTATTTCCTAAGGATACCCTAAGGTGGAATACAAAGCAGATAAAAAACTTACACCTGGAAGAACTAAAGCACCTCACATTGTTGTTGTTCAGTTGTGTCTGACTCTTCACAACCCAATGGACTGCAGCATGCCAGGCCTCCCTGTCCTGCACTGCCTCCCAGAATCCACCCAAGCCCACGCCCATTACACTGACTATGCTATCCATCCATCTCATCCTCTGCCATCCCTCTCCTCTTCCCTTCAATCCTTCCCAGCATCATAGTCTTTTCTAATGAGTCCTCTCTTTGCATTATGTGGCCAAAGTATTTGATCTTCAGCTTCAGTCTCTGTCCTTCCAATGAACTATCAGGGTTGATTTCCTGTAGGATTGACTAGTTTGATCTCCTTGCATTCCAAGGGACTCTCAAGAGTCTTCTCCAGCACCATAATTTGAAGGCATCAATTCTTTGGCACTCAACCTTCCTTATGGTCCAACTCTCACACATTAATAAACTTGTACTCTCAGGAAATCAAGAATATTTTCCCTATTTGAATATGAAAGACTATAAGGATAATTAACAAACATATAGTCACTTTCCAGTAGCACAAAATATTAAAGTATAAAGAAACAGTGCCTTTTATGTGTGCATATGTGTGTGTGTGAGAGATAAAGAAAAATGGGAATGAATAAAAGAAAATACCAGGAAAAGAGAACACATAAATCCTTAAAACAGATAATAAATTATAAATTGTCTACTGTCTGTTGAACACATCCTATATGCAACTAACTTGGACATGAAATGTTAGATACATGATTGTGAAAAAGATGAACTCTCAGTGGTTCTGAGCAAAGTCTTTCTTGCCCCATGATAGCACCAAACATCCTTATGTCAATTTTATACTGAGCAGACATGTCAGTTTTATCCTCAGATGGCCAGGTTCTTACCATTTGAGAAATATTCTAATTTATTTCCAGAGAAAAATCATGTCTTGTCAAGCTGCAGTTGACAAAGTACAGAGTTTCTTTTGATCTAGAAATTTGTTCCCACAGGGAGGAGGCTTTTTATTCATTTCCTATTTGACCTTTTCATGTAACTTTTAACTAAAAGGAATTTAATTTATCCTCTTTCTACTAAAAAAAGAATTGAGTATAATGGAAAATATTAATTGTTCTGGAGTAGTGCTGTGAATAAAACTCAGGGCTAGCCACAAGACAATCTGCCATCTTATTTCTTTCCCTTGCAATTGAAGTCCTGCACCTTGAGTTTTAGATAATCTAATCATGAATAGAGTCTTAATATTTTTATGATTTTTTTAACATACAATAAAGAAGAAAATAGTTACAAGATGTCAATCCAGATAGTACATCAATCTTAAGCAAGTCAATTAATCTATCCTGCCCCAAAAGCTTCAGAGAATATATGACTTCTCAGGGTTTTCTAGAACATCATTGGAGTGGGAGCTATCTTTGGGGAGAATCTCATCTCCAAAGGACATATACTATGACAGAGATGGTGCACTGCCGAGGTCATAAAAGATGATGCTATTTAATCAAAGGGATCTGGAATATTCTAATTCTTTAAGATATAATAGCCAGACAGAAACCATAATCAAACAACCAGGCCCTGTGCTATGTTGGGTTTTATATATAATAACTAGCATTTTGAATTGCACCAGAAAGACTATTGGCAACCAGTGAACTTCACTGAGCAGAGATACTGCATGGTCATATTGAGACAAAACCATCACTGCATGCCCTGCTGCATATTTTCCTTGTTAAATAAAAGTTAAGAAAAAACAATTTTTTTCAACATTGGAAAGACAGTGAAGCCCCAAATATTTATATCCTGGATCATTATTGTATAAAATCAATGTAATGAAAAAATATATCAATATTATTTATCAGATTCAGGTTTGATGATGTGCTTAAGAATTAGGATGATTTTTTTCCTATTAATAGCATAATATATTTTGATTTTTTCCCCTTCCCTCTTTTACTTCTTTGTGTTTGGATTATTATCCCCTCCTTCCCACTACAGTATCTTTATCTTTCCTTATATATTAAAGAATATATTAAATAATATTAATGGAAATATCAATTTGGAAAGTTAGCATTAACCACATAAAGTTATTCTAAAAATAGAGAATGGGGAGAGATGATCTGATTTGTTCCCATTCTCTATCATTATTCAGGACAACTGTGGCTCTATTCTTCTACTATCTAGCAAATGAAAAACAAAACAAAGCAACTTTTGACCTTAGCATTCCCACTAATTATCTGCCAGAATAATTTAACTGAACCTAATTTTCTACTTAGATCCGGAGCTCGTGTATCACAGATATCCATTTGCTACCTATTCTTATATAACCAATTATATAATGTTGTCCTCTGAATTAGGCACTTGCCATAAAATTGTAATACAATACTCCCTTGTAGCAATTGTTACAAGGGAGGGAGTATAGAAATTGTTATTTGGGAGTCTCTTGTAGATTCCAGGGATCTTGTTCCAGATATTCCTGGTTGTGAGATTCTGTTTCTGAGATTGGGCTGGTGGGATCAGTTGGGATCATTGCTGCTATACCAGCTGATATGCTGCTTGAGGTCATCTTGGGATTGGTGGTGGACTTCCCAGGCTGATAGTTCTGGTGGACTTTAACTTATCATCCCTGGGCTTGGCCTCAGAGGCAGCTCAAGAATTCATGATCACTTTGGTGGCCATGGGCCTGTCCCAGATCATCCTAGGCCCAACTTGATGCAGTGGTCACATGCCTGATATGATCTTTGTGTCAGAACAATGGCAAAATGATCTGGTGGAGGATATGTCTATATCCCCTTTGTCATGGTCATAAGATATTCTAAGATGACCCCTCCACAGGGAGGCAAGACCAATTCAAATGGTCTGCTTCAGTGACTGATGGACCAGATGGGTTCCACAGGGAACTGGGGAAAATCCTGGAGGCATTGATGCATGGTCCTGCTGTGGCCCTGGCTATATTGGAATCAAAGGGCAGCCATAGCTTTAGAGGATCACACACACATGGCCTCTCTTGACACTCTCCATGGTTCATTGAGGAGTTGCAGGTTTTGAAAAGGGCCAAGAGATGCCTGGAGCACTGCTAGAGGAAATCAAGAATTGAATCTGACTGAACACAGGTCAGAGCCACTATTAAGGCATACCTTGTGGTGGTAAGAGTGGCAAAGTAATGATACTTCTCTGCTCTTATTGTATCCACAAAGTGTTGCCAGTGGCTCTGTTAGGATTACCTGGATGTCCCTTCTTGGATGGGGAATGTGAAGGACATCTGCAGGTTCAGGCTAAGGAATTTGTGGAACACCTGACAGACAAAACCACTCAAATCTGCTCTCAGTTGGACTCTAAGTGTGAGACAGGTCAAGAGAGGAGAGGGGTCTTATCCAGTTATCTGGGAACAGTTCAATTCTGTTGGACCTGAGGAAGTGGAGATGGTCCTCATTGCTGTCAGACCAACCTCCTACCAATTAGATCCTTGTCCTTCCTGGTTGATGAAAGCAACACTCCAGGTGAGTATCAGAAGAGATTAATTTCTCACTGCAAAAGAGGACATTCCTAGGGCCCTATAAGGAGGCCCTGTTATATCCCTTTCTTTAAAAAAATCATTTGATACCACCTGTCTGAACAATGTCCATCCAGTTTCCTACCTTCCCTTTTTTGGGAAGGTGGATGAGAAGATGGTTCTCTGGTTTAAGCCTGACTATGGGACAGAAATGGACTTGGTCGCACTCATAGATTATCTCTGGCAAGAGCGAGATGGGGGCAATGCATCTATCCTTGCTCTACCTGACCGCTCAGCAGCCTTCAGTACAGTTAACTGTGACAACATTTTGGACTGGCTATGAGAGTTAGGGTTGGGTGGCACAGTTCTATGCTGGTTCAGCTCTTTCCTCTGTGGCCAGCCCCAGTCAGTGTTGATAGGGTGTGAGAGGTCCAACTCATGGCCGCTACTCTATGGTGTGCCAGAGGGTTCAGTACTCTCTCCACTCCTCTTTAACATCTACATGAAGCCACTGGGTGAGATCATCTGTCAGCCTAGGATGATACATAACTTTATATCTCTGTCCTTGCTGACCCAAGTGTGGCCATGACTACCTTTTTGCAATGCCTGTAGACTGTGAAGACCTGGATGGGGGACAACAGACTTTGACTGAATCCTGGTAAAACCAAGTGGCTGTGGGTGTGTGGGACCTCCAGTTCTAAGGATTTAAAATCTTTAGTGTTGGATGGGGTGTCACTGCCCGAAACAGACATCTGGAGATCCTCTTAGACTCATGACTCCTGCTAGGAGAGCCTTTGAGCAACTTTATGTTATGTGCGTTACTCCTATACTTAGATCCCTACATTTGGTCACTGACACTCTGATCACTTAACAACTAGATTACTGCAGTGTGCTCTACATATACTTTTTCAATATACCATTGAAAAGCACCTGGAAAATACAGCTTGTGCAAAGTACAAGTTTGTCGTCAGTTGTTGGATCCCAAGAGTGACCCAAGTGACATTGCTGTTACATGAACTGTACTGGTTTCCTGTTTGTTTCTGGGTGCAATTCAAGGTGTTGGTTATCACCTATAAAGCCCTACATGGCATGGGTCTAGGTTATCTTAGGAATGATCTCACCCAATGGGCTTAGCCTGCCCCACTCATGCCAGCAGTAAGGGCATGCTTCAGATTCTATCAGACAGGGCATTATAGCTGATGGGATCCAGAAGATAGGGCTTTTCTGCCGTGGCACACATGCTTTGGTACCTATCTTTCTGGCCTTCCAGAATGACCTAAAGACTTGTCTGTGCAGGCTGGCTTGGGGGCTGTATGTCACAAGTGAGGTGATTATGTGATTTTATCCTTTCATGTTGCACTTTTTTAATTTTTTACTTTTTATTTTGTATCTGTTTATAACGTTGTGGGTACACTTTTTATGTGCTCTTGTTCTAAGTCACACAGTTGCTCTGTGAGTTGGGAAACAAATAAATTTAATAAATAAATATTGGTTTTAATCTATTTCATTTTGATCAAATACTATTTGGCACAACTAAATTCACTTCATATAATTATTTGAACCATATAGTTACAGCTATCCTTCCAATGGAGATAACATCTTCAAAATTCATTGGAAGAAGTACAAATATCTTGTTAAAGGAGCTCATTCTAACTGTCAAGAACACTACCCACAACATACAAAATTCTTTGGTACTGTACATAGCTTTCACCACAAAAAAGGTGAATCTTGGTAGGGAACCTACAAAATATAAAGATAGGTATAAGGCCTTTGCTTTAGCAATTATCAAAATGTATTTTAAAGTAAAAAGAGACTATGAAGGGTACACATGAGTGTAGTCAGACATATTCTTTTGTATACAATGAATTGCACCTAAACTGATTAGTTACATGGTCATATTGATTTTAATACATTTAATACACATATTAGAATTGATGTAATCCACATGCTTTTGTTTTATAAAGAACAGATGACTTTTTGATTGCATTCAGTGAATTATATAAAATTTTTAAAAACATGCAGGGGTATTTAGATTGCAGCATGTGCTGTTCCTTTTTCAACAATACACTTTCACCATTCAAAAGTCTAAAGAAAGAAGTTAGTCAGAACCAAAATACCATCTGATTTAGCACTTTTTTATAGCTGTCTCAGCTAAACTTCAAGTTCACTTCAGAAAATTGATTTTTAGAGAATGGCATGCTCTACCTATGCCCTTTCATAGCCTAACATTCATCTTACATTAATACTGTAGCTAGGAAGAAACACCAAGGTTCATCTAGATGAGCTATAAGTTACATGGAAATTCACCCTTCACTGAGTTTTCCCTCCTGTCATGCACCAACCATCTGACCCTCCACAATTCACATAGATCATTGAGGTCATGGACTGCTAAAAGACAGAGAATGCAGCAAAAAAATCCTACTTTAACACCTACTTTATGGCTTCAATTCATTATACTATTATTCTAGGTAATGCACATTCATTAAATTAATTAAATAAGAATTAAAGATGTATTGGTACTTATTTTAATGCAAAACATTATCATTACAGCAAGCTCAGAAACTACCAAGAACAAATCATGGTTTCTATCCCAGTAAGATATGCTATACCTAACTGGATAGTTCTTCATATATACAGTTTCAATTTGACCTTTAGGAGCTTTTTCCCATTTTTATGGAGAAAATATGGAATTCTTCATATTGTATGAATATAAATAAAATACCAGGCAAATACATTGTATGTACAAAATAAATAAATTTAGCAATACACAATTCTTTTAATGCTAGCTTGTTTATTCTCCCCATCTCCTAACCATATGGTCAGACTTTTGTAGATTTTAGTAAATGCTTCTTATCTTTGAAATAAAATAATAAAATAACAATTTCAAAAACACACTCATGAGTAAGGAAGAGATTAAAAAAATAAAACAAAATGTTTACTTCTGTTTTGCTCCAAAGAGTCTTTCTATGCACTCATCTAAAATTCTTCAGATGAGTATTATTTAGATTATACAATAGCTGAAAGAATGTCAGCAATATCAGATATCACAATAGCATACTATAAAGGAAGTTACAGACATTAGATTACTTTCCAGAATTTCCTTTTGTAAGGAATGTGATTTTCACCAGTTTCCTGGATGCTCCTAAGTTATCTGTTAATCAATTTCAGCCAGTCCTTTAATGTTATCTCCTTTCACTATATCACCTTAACATCATTATACTTGTCTCACTTTGTTACCTTTGTGTATTTGCACACTGTATTCTCAGTGGCCCTTTAATCATTGCAAGTTCCCACTAATTGAATATAGACATCATTAGGCTTCCTTAGTGCTTTGTTGTCTTCTAACATATTTCTTCTTCTCTCTGTTTCTCTTTCTGTTAGGACATGGGATTGAGTCAGTGAGGTCATTAATGATCAATCAGGTACTCCCTTTGGCACACATAATTATTGCTAACATATCAGAAGATAAATTGTATAATACTGCATTATTTGATCATTCATATATATCCTAAACTTAATTTCAAAATGAGAAAACACTCTTTTTATCTTTCTGAAGATCCCTACTCTGACGAATATAAGCAGATGCCTTGCCCAGCAGCTTGTGATATAAAGAAGCTTCTAGGAAATTAAGCTTCTGTGTTATATAGTGTTAGGTCAAACCAAAAACAAGTGATATTAAGGATTTCATTTTTTTCCCAAAAAGAGTTAATTTTTAATATATAGTAAGTAGATAAGACTAATATGTTTGAGATTCATTATTGACTATTTCTTTAATTGAACATTGAAAGGGGAGACAGCAATCCTACATATATGTCCTATGGAAGTCAATGAGATAAGAGGGCACTGGGGTGGGTTTCTTGCAAGAATGACAGATCTCTATTTTCTTCCATCTTGAAAATCCCAATTATGGACAACAGTGCTCAAATAATTAGTTTTATTTGAAACATTTGGTTACTTGAAATTGCCAAGTCTATCTGCATTAAACATTGCAGCATCTGTCTTCCATATATCATACCATATACAATCTACCATAAACAATCTTTTTAACAAGACTTTCTCACTCAGCCATCATTTCCTTCTTTTACTTTCCAGATTTTCTTTTAAGAAAATTGCTGCTTTATCAAACAATCAGGAAGAATCTAAGATAGTGTTTTTGATTCCCTCAAAATCTTTGTCCTTGCCAAAATAAGGACAGATGAAAAAGATTTTCAGATCTTATTTTAATTAATTCAAATCCAGGGTAACTTTACAAATGTTCTACATTAGCTGCAAGCTACTTGGATAAAACATTGGTAATTGCATAACATTGTGAGCATTGATTCTGTGATATCTAACAAGATGTATGCATATAATGTATGGGCTTCTACTTTAAATAGGTCAGTTATATTCAATACATTGAAGATCCAAACAAAGAGAAATAAATATATAGTACTGCGCTTTTTAAATCTCAGCAAATATTTGCATTTATGAATTCTACTCCCTAGGTATTAGTTGTTGCTATTTTTCATTCATGTTATGTTGCTTTTAGGTATACTTTTCTCAGTCCTCATCTCCAAATAATAATTTATTTGTATGTTTTAAATTTGTTTAGTACTGCTATTTTTTTTTCAAACAAATAGAATTCTGTTTTTGACTGCATTATCAGGATGATTTAGAAAACCTTTCATTTTTTCTTCTTTTTTTTCTGTTCTTTATTTATTTCGTGACTGCCAGCTAGCAGTAGTGCTAAAACTATTATTGTTTGTTACACTTCTTTCAAACTTCTTTAACCTTCTTGGATACCTTCATCTTTTTCGGGGGATATAACTGGAGCATAGGAGTCTGCAGATACTGTTAGAGAGGCAGTTGTATAAAAGACACACATACAAAATACATGTATCAAAGTAAATGCCAAAATCCTAAAACATATTAATGAGAATTTTGTTATTGATCTAATCTGTCTGATAAAGATCTGTTTGTCTGTCAGTCAATCAATCATTTTCTTTAGATAAAATTACAATGATTAAAAATGGTAGAGAAAATTTAGCACAAAATGAAAAGTGAACTAAACTGCCATTTCTAGGCAGAAAAGATAGCAGTTGAACAAAGTGGTATTGATGTCAGCATTCACCTGAAGAAGATATCACATTAATGTTTTCCTCAAGTGAAGTTTTAACAGTTTTAGTTGTTCTTAGAGCAGGCATCCCTCCAGTGAGGCACCACCTTGCTGTGGTTGGGGGGATTTACAGAAATCTATACCGGCTCGGTCATTGCCCGGGTTAACAAGGACCGCGCTAGATGTTAGGGATCCTGGACATCTAGTGGAAAATGAGCTATAGGTCTCCACTGGAGAAGGAAATGGCAACCCACTCCAGTATCCCTGCCAAGAAAACCCCATGGACAGCAACAAAAGG
>JANHZU010004231.1:75608-95160 GCA_032468055.1 Acrochordus granulatus
GAGAGGAGAGGAGAGGAGAGGAGAGGAGAGGAGAGGAGAGGAGAGGAGGAAATAATGTCAAGTAGTTGGTTATCATACTTTCCAAACATAGAGTGGCAAAGCCTATGATATGTTTGCTTGCATAATGCTTTTTCTGAGTGCAAAAGAGTTTGTTTGTCTGTTTTTTAATAAAGACATTACCGACACAGGAATCCCAACGCAGATAAGAATAATGACTAATCTCTCCTTTGCAGAACTCTGGATTCAGAATATATCCTGTGTACAATGTAGGAAATACCAGCTGTAGATATCTAGGGCCTCGGAGATAAAGCTTGAACTGTATTGATTAAACCCATTTTGGAAAACAAAGTGTTATTGCCAGTTGCCCCAGGCTGGCCTCATAAACTGACTTTGTGCAAATAATTCATTTTTAAAAATAGAATCACAAACAAATATATTTAACAAAAGTTATTTAAAAGTATGATCCTGAGAGATGTAATAATGGAGTGAGAGAATGAGATCAAGGAAACAGATTCCCCTTTGTTAATTCTGCTGTTTTCCAAATGCTGCTAATTGGGTGGTTTTGGCATATCTTGGTAAAAGAACACATAAGGGGAGAATTGAGGTCAGCAGCATCTGCAAAGGGTTGGAGGTATCAAAAAGTTAAATATTGGTCAGGATCATGTGATCCAAGCCCTGCCCTTTTGTACATGTGTATGACATTGGCAGACATACTAAAGGAATTAAGCTTTGATTACATGGTCAAAAAGTCACCAATGACTTTTTGTCATTGACAAGAAGTCAATGTTTGAGAAGGTTAATCTTATTCTCATTTGTTTTGAATAAACAATTTGGTTTCTTTTTCATTTGATGATATCTTCCAGATTCTGATTTGGATTCCACACCTTTTACAATTACACTCCAATTAGAAACATCTTTGTAACCTTTCAGTTGTTACAACAGAAATGCAACATGCTATATCAGATCTATTTCTATGAATTTACAAATAAATTATGCAATATTAATTGCTTTGTTTTAATATAGGAGTTGTGATATTTCAATGTAAAACTAGTAGTTATAATTTTGTCCCCTAACAAGGCTCTTCAACCCACAAAACTTTAATTATACAAATAGATCTAATTCTCTGTAAGGCTGTCCTATCAATAGTGTATTACCATAAATGTTAATTATATTAGTGAAAGACTTAAAAAAGACTTCTTCCTAACTTAAATTACTGTACAATTCTGCAAGGACCAACCTGGAATGCTTATAGATAAAAGGCTTTATATGAAATCAGTATTCTTAGTTTTTTTTTTAAATATAGTTAAATAATATATTTAACTCTTAGAAACAACATAAAATGGGTTCTGAATTAACCAAGTATTTCTTCACAAATTAATATACATTTAAACATTCTTAACTAATTAGTAACAAATTTGATAATTTTCCTATTACAAGTTTCCTATTGCCAGTTGGAGAACAGATTCATATGTATCATAATGTTAGTGTCTTGCAGAAAATAGATTATTAAAAATACTGTGATTCATAAAGCATATACTATGAAATGTTAATAAAGTTGTCCTTAACATTTTGACGAGTGTTATTTGACCAAATCCTCAAATAATAGTTCTAGCCTTCTTCCAACATGGAGTAAAAAAAACCTTCCTTGTATGAAATAGAAAGAAATGACAAAAAGGACTGAAAAAATCTTTTGGATTTTTGTCATTATAATAAACAGCTAATTTTCATGTATATTACATGTTACACTTGTTGTCTGTATTAAATTCTGTATTAAAGACAGAATTCTTTAAAATTCATCAATTTATATTGTATGTCAATAAAAAAAAAGTTGCCTAAAGCATTTGGTTATGTTTTCTTTGTTTATGTGGTAAATATGCAAAGCAAGCAATATAACTTATGAGAATCAATAATGAAAATAGATCCATTTTGTCCTTAAGCGGTACATGTGTATCTATATATAATAGCTGAATCATCACTATCTATACTAATTCATACTTTTGAAGCTGACTCCACAAGAAATTCTAGGAATTTTGCCAGCCTGAGACCTTGCTCTGGCCTTTAACTCTCAGGTTTCATACTACGCAGAACTTCAAAAGGACACTTCAGTTTGATGAAGCTGTGCCTGAATCACCCCATTGAAGTTGACTTGTATAGTGAAACACTTTTCAGACTTTCAAAGTGCTTTGCAGATTTTATAGATTTATAGATTTCTGTCACTTCTCGACTTATTACTGACAATATACAATGTTGCAACTTCACTTTTATATATGAAGAATGCTGATGTCCTGGGTTTTGAGCGGTGTGAAGAGGTCCCTCAAATATGAATTATTTTTTTACCTTTTTGCCCATTAGAAGCAATTTTGTAGTGGTAAGGTGATCATTGCTTTAGTTTTAAGATACTTTCTCAACAATCAACTTGACTCTTTCTTACAAAAATAGTCTAGACTAATCTTGGCACAGTTCTCAGGACTCTGAATATAGATTCCCACCAACTAGTCTCAAATAATCTACTAAGATAAATCCTTTAAATTCTGCTAATAGTGACAGATTCTAGTTTCTGAGCAATTAGTGAGTGGGTGTTGAGCCAACAATTATAGGCTTTCATCAAATTTACTGATTTAAACAAAAGAGAGTGGCCAAAATAGGTCTGTCCTTCCTTCCTTCCTTCCTTCCTTCCTTCCTTCCTTCCTTCCTTCCTTCCTTCTTCTGTATGTTCACTGTGTCAGTTTTCATCTGCTTTTTCTGATACCTCTGCAACATAGAATGTGGACCACAAGCCATAATCCTGACAACCCTAGCTTTGCCATGGATGAAAGATCTGTGGTTGCCAGGATTAGCAATCAGTTCTACTACTGTAGAGAATAAGAGAGATGACCTTTACAGAAATATGTAAGACACTGTTACCTAGACAAAGTGGCCTAATACATTATTTAAATCCCGGGAAACAAGTAATATTGGAATGCAACTCCAGTGAAAAATTTCCCTGATTATTTGGGATATACAAAATAATGGAAGAAAAGCACAATCAGGCTTACAACTTTCTACTGGCTTACTATCAATAATGGGTAGTTCTAGCCTTCCTTCCCCAGTGAGGCACCAACTTGGTGAGGTTGTGGCACTTGTGTATTCTGAAGATGAGAGCTATGCCAGAGGTTCAACCGTATTGGAGATATCTCATCAGAGAAGTCAGACAAAGAATTTCTTCCTCCCATAAAAATATGAGACATAATTTACAGAAACACCTACTGGCTCAGTCATTGCCCAGGTCAACAAGGACCATGCTCGATGTTGGGGTTGCTGGACATTTGGTGAAAAATGAGCTACAGGATTCTGGAGAAGGGAATGGCAACCCACTCCAGTATCCTTGCCAAGAAAACCCCATGGACAGCAACAAAAAGCTAAATGATATGATGCTGGAAGATGAGCCTCTCAGGTCAGAAGGTGTCCAGTAATCTACTGGGGAAAAGCAGAGTGTGATTACAAGTAGCTCTAGAAAGTGCAAAGTGGCTAGGCCAAAGCTAAAAGGATGTTCATCTGTGGATGTGTTTGAAGGTGAAAGGAATGTCCAATGCTGTACAGACAATATTTCATAAGAATCTAGAATGTAAGATCTATGAATCAAGCTAAGTTGGATGTAGTCAAACATGGGCGGGCAAGATTGAACATCAAAATCTTGGGAATCAGTGAACTAAAATGGACGGGAATGGGCAAATTTAATTTGAATGACCACTATATCTACTACTGTGGACAAGAATCCTTTGAAGAAATGGTCAATAAAAATAAAATAAAAGAAAATAAAAGTAGTATTGAGGTACAATTTCAAAAATGACAGAATGATCTCAGTTCAAATCCAAGGCAAACCGTTCAACATCATAGTAATCCAAGTCTATGCCCCAACCACTGATGCCAAAGTGGCTGAAGTTGACTAGTTCTATGAAGTCCTACAACACCTTCTAGAACTCACACCAAAAAGATATCCTTTTCAACATAGTGGATTGGAATGCTAAAGTAGGAAGTCAAAGATAACTGGAATAATGTAGCGATTCATGGATGGGATTTGACAGCATCCAATAGGTCAGATGAAGCAAAAGTAAGAGAGAGACAAAGTGATGCTTGGAAAGTAGAGAGGTAGAGATGAGTAGAAGCAGATACCTTGCTGCCTTCCCTGAGCTCTCTTCCTCTTTTATTCATATGTGACATAATACATCATTTAGTTGCAGGATAATACAATCAGACAGGTCAATCGGGCAAGAGTTAATTATTCCTTATTCTAGTTTCCAGAGACTGAGACACAAACTTAAAAGGCAGTATTGTATTCCCACAGGATTATCCTTCTAAGTTTCTACTTACGCTGTAAATAGGCAGTTCATGGGTTTGCCCACGAGGTGCCATATCTACAGGAAGAGAGACTCAGTCCGGATAATGCCTTGATGGGATTAATTCTTGTAATATTTGCAGGAAGCAAAGTTCAGCTGACTAAGGTTGGATAGGATTATCCACACAACATATGAAATAAGAGAGAAGGTGGGCTAAAAGAAATCAGCTCTAGCTCCAACACCAGCTTCAGCTCATCTCCTACCCCTCCATTTTCCAAGTAGAGCTTTTGTCCGTCTCTTCTTATTACAACAAGTGTAAAATATAAAACATAAATGTATCTATTACTGCGGTCAAAAAGCCACTTCATTATAATATTTTCTTTCCTTTTCTTTCTTTTTTCCTTTTTCACTATTTACTATTTTACTTTATTTTAATTTTATTTTATGGTTTTTAGTTTGTTAAAAATTTCTTTAATAAAAATATTTTAAAAAGTAAAAGACAGAGAGAAAATTCAAAATGAACTTTGGTCAGTTGGAGAAATAAGCTAAATTAAGATGATAGCAACAGAGACAAGTGCACAGTCAATCACGTTGGAAACAAAATGAAATGCATAGAATAAAATGGTTATAGCTGATAGCTAGTTTCATAATAGTAGTCTCAAAAAGTACTTGGAAAAGTAGCTAATTGCAAGTTAAATATAAGTTCGGAGCATGATATGGCTACAGAGAATGCAAATCTTTTAGCTCTATCTATTGTTATTTCCAAATCACTCCTCATTTTATGGCATATTAAGATAAATTTGAACAAGTCCAAAGAAGGGCAACAAAAAATGACTAGAGTTAGAAGTAAACCCTATTCAGTATGGCCTTAACAAAAGAAGATAGATGAGAGATATGCTAGCATTCTCATTTCTCACTTCTGAACAATAGAATGCACTACTTTGTAGACCATACTTTTCAAATACTGCATCTTCAGGAAAGGAGACCAGACTTTCCTCTTTAGTAGAGTTGGAGCTGGATATAAAATTACAACAGAGTCAGAATATCTGACTTACATCCCTACTTTTTCATTTATAAGACACAAACTTACACTGAAATAGGTCAAAGTTTTGCTGCCATGAAATTGCCTATATAAAAGTTTCGTATTTAAAATGAAGATTCTCACTAGGATTCTTGTGTTGCAACTTTAACTTTCTTTCTGATATATATTATTAATCAGAGCTCCTGGCTTCTTCTTCCTTGGATTAATTGTATCCAGTCTAAATTACCAAAAAAAGGTCTGGAAATAATTTTGTTTGCTTTTCTTCTTTATTTCTTTAGTGTTTTATTTTAGGGTATAAGCCATCTTCCGTTGTTAAAATTTTCTAGTACATACTGAAATAATACAAGTTGTGGTTTCACAAATGACATGAAGAGAGAGAGAGAGAGAAGTATTTTATGATCTAAATAACAGAATTTGGAGTCAATATAATACATTCATGGGCAGTAGTTTGAGATCACACAGATTTAGTACTTCTTTGTGCAAAGGATAATACAATGGAAACATTCATAATTCTTTACTAGAGCCACCTGCTTTGTATATGTAAAGTTCCAGATGAATTCATGGCATGCTGATATTTAAGTGTTCAGCTGATGCTGATGTGAAATAATTCTGCATGAGACTCTGGAGAATCTCCAACCAGCCACAATATATTTGACTAGATAGGCAAGTAGCAGAACCAACTACTTGGGCACCATGAGAAAGCATATTAACCTAGCCACACTTATCTAAAATAATTGCATATCACTTCCCTTCCCTTCCATTTTTCACTTGCTTCCTGTCTTAATTGTCCACATCAAACAGTAGGCTGAAAGTTCATTAGGGTAGGGAATTGCCCTCTTGTCTTTTGTAAATCACCACATGTATTATTAGGAAAATAACTCTATTTATGCTCTAGTTAAATAAAAGATATCAGCTTGTGATGGTTAAACCTATTAATAAATATTAGTTAGGATAATTAAATAGAAGAGATAAATTCAGAAGCAGGAGGTATCTTTCCCAGTGTCAGAAATTGAAAACAAACAATACTGGAAAGAGGTGTTGCCTTCCTTTTCTTTTTCTAAGCTACTTAGAATCATTAAACTGGCAGAATGCTGGATTAGGTATTCATTTAGACTCACCCAGCAGGACTTTTTGATAATAGCTATTAATAAGGCTCAGTATTCACAGATGTAATTGAAAAAGATCATGATGCTGGGAAAGACTAAAGGCAAAAGGAAAAGGGGATGGCAGAGGATGAGATAGTTAGATAGCATATTGGCATGGTGGGTGTGGGTTTGTGTGAGCTCCAGGAGACAGTGAAGGACAGGAAGGCCTGGCATGCTGCAGTTCATGGGGTCACTGAGAGTTGGACATGACTGAGAGACTAACCAACAACAACAATTCACAGATGGCATCTTCTACAACCCATCTAGATTTTATCAAGGTGACAGCATATAGGATATGCAGCATAAATCTATGCATAAAGGAATACTAGTTCTTAGACCTTTGGCTTCATGCTTAGCTGATAGTGAAAAGTTTTTGGTTCAATTTCCCTTTGGAGCAACACTAGATGAGATGCTTTCAGGCATTGTGGGAAATTATAAATGTCACTATACAAGGGACCAATAGTCCAATTTGATCAAGGGGTCCTTTAAAAACTAAAAGTGACTCTGACTATGGTTTCCACAATACTTATGTTCAGTTCAGACCCAAGAAGCTGCATCAGTGGAATTAATTGTTCCATTTGAACATTATATTTCTGCATTGAAACTGTGGCTAGTATAATTAGCCAATTATCATAGGTTCTGCATTCCCTTAGAACTCAGAAAGCTCTCAACATAATAATATTTGTATTTGTCTAATTATCTCCTTTAATTTGGAAAGTCATTATCACACAACTTATGTATTATAATTTAGAACTTTTGCCTCAAGTAGCCCGGCTTCACATCCAGTATCCTGGCACAAGTCTTGTTAATGAAGCAATTAAATTAATTAACACAATGAATGCAGTGGGCCTATATTGCTTTTTATCAGTAATCACCAGGTCAGTTACCTTGTAAGAAGGAGTCAAGGCAATTTTTTGCATTTTGAAAACCTGAAATTAGCATTGGATCTCTAAGGGCAAACTGAACAGGAACTTATTAAGAGAAGGTGTCAAGAAACTCATTAACCACAAGTAAAAGTACTAACAAAGAGAATAAAGTGAGAAACCTAAGATTGCTGGTTTCAAATACATGCATCTTTTTGTTCATAATTATAATACAACATATTGGTAATCCAGTTCACTTGAAACTGAAGAACATTTAGTAAGCATAAATTTATGTATTATGTCACTTGGTTTGGTTGACTAGCTCTAGTAATAAAAGTCAAGAAACATAGTGAAAAAACGGTTTTACAATTAATATAAAGAACTCCAAATTAATGGGTACAACAGCCAATCTTAAGACCCACAAAAAAAGACTTATTAATCACCCAGCCTCGAATGTTGCATGATGTACTCTGGATATGTTAAATATTCAGGATGACAATATACAGCCTTGTTGCACTCCTTTCCCAATTTTGAACCAGTGTATTGTTCCATGTCCAGTTCTAACTGTTGCTTCTTGACCAGTATACAGGTTTCTCAGGAGACAGGAAAAGTGGTCTGGTACTCCAATCTCTTTTAGAATTTGCCACAGTTTGTTGTGATCCACACAATCTAAGACTTTAGCATAGTCAATGAAGCAGAAGTAGATGTTTTTCTAGAACTCCCTTACTTTCTCCATGATCCAGCAAATGTTGGCAATTTAATCTCTAGTTCCTCTACCTCTTTGAAATCCAGCTGTAGTTCTTGGTTCACATACTGCTGAAGCCTGGCTTGTAGAATTTTGAGCATAAATTTGCTAGTGTGTGAAATAAGATCAATTGTACAGTAGTTTGAACATTCTTTGGCATTGCCCTTCTTTGGGATTGGAACATAAACTGATCTTTTCCAATTCTGCAGTCATTGTTGAGTTTTCCAAATTTGCTAGCATATTGAATGCAGCATTTAACAGCATCATCTTTTAGGGCTTTAAATATTTCAGCTGGAATATTGTCAGCTCTTCTAGCTTTGCTGTGAGTAATGTTTCCGAATGCTTCACACTCTGGGATGTCCAGCTCTAGGTCAGTGACCACACTATGGTAATTATCAGGGACATGTAGATCTTTCTTGTATAGATCTTCTGTCTATTCTTGCCACCTCTTCTTAATCTCTTCTGCTTCTGTTAGGTCTCTACCATTTTTATCCTTTACCCTTCCCATTTTTGCACAAAATGTTCCATTGATATCTCCAATTTTCTTGAAGAGATCTCTAGTCTTTCCCAGTCTACTGTTTTCCTCTATTTCTTTGCACTTTTCATTTAAAAAGGTCTTCTTATCTCTCCTTGCTATTCTCTGGAAATCTGCATTCAGTTGGGTGTATCTTTCCCTGTTCCCCTTGTCTTTCACTTTCCTTCTTTCCTCAACTGTTTGTAAAGCCTCATCAGAACATCCACTTTGCTTTCTTACATTTATTTTTCTTTGGGATAGTTTTAATATCTACAATGTTATGCACCGCTGTCCATAGTTCTTCAGGTACTTTGTCTACTAGCTGTAATCCCTTAAATCTATTTCTCACCTCCACTGTATATTCATAAAGGATATCACTGAGGTCATACCTGAATGGCATAGTGGCTTTCCGTACTTTCTTCAATTTAAGCCTGAATTTTGCAATAAGAAGCTTATGATCTGAGCCACAGTCAGCTCCTGGTCTTGTTTTTACTTACTTTGGTTGCAAAGAATAGTATCAATCTGATTTTGGTGTTGACCATCTGGTGATGTCCATGTGTAGAGTTGCCTCTTGGGTTAATGGAAAAGTGTATTTGTTATGACTGTTGTTAGCCTTTGCCCTGCTTCATTTTGTACTCCAAGGCCAAACTTGCCTGTTAGTCTGATTATCATTTGGCTTTCCACTCAGCATTCCAGTCCCTTAGGATGAAAAGGACATCTTTTTTTTATGTTGGTTCTAGAAGATGTTGTAGGTATTCATAGAATTGGTCAACCTCAGCCTCTTCAGCAACAGTGCTCGGGGCATAGACTTGGATTACTGTAATGTTGAATGGTTTCCCTTGAATTTGAACCAAGATCATTCTGTTGTTTTTGAGACTGAACCCCAGTACTGCTTTTCTCACTCTTTTATTGACTATGATGGCTACTCCAATTCTTCTAAGGGATTCTTGTCCTCAGTTGTAGATATAGTGGTCATTTGAATTAAATTTGCCAATTTCAATCCATTTTAGTTCATTGATTCCCAAGATGCTGATACTCAATCTTACCATCTCATGTTTGACCACATCTAGCTTACTTTGATTCATATATCTGATATTCCAGATTCCTGCGCAATATTGTTCTATACAGCATTGGACTTTCATTTCACCTCCAGACACATCTACAGCTGAGCATCCTTTTGGCTTTGTCCCAGCCACTTCACTCTTTCTGGAGCTACTTATAATTGCCCTCCATTCTTCCCCAGTAGCATAATGGACACCTTCCAACCTGAGGGTCTCATCTTCCAGCATCATATCTTTTAGTCTTTTGATACTGTCCATGGGTTTTCTTGGCAAGGATACTGGAGTGTGTTGCCATTTCCTTCTTCCATGGAGTCCTGTAGCCCATTTTTCACTAGATGTGCAGGAACCCCAACATCTATCATGGTCCATATTGACCCAGGTGATGACTGTGCCAGTATGGGTTTCTATCAATTCCATCTCATCATATTTTTTTTGGGAGAGAGCCATTACAAGCATCTAATTTTTAAAAAAGAAATTAAAAAGTGTAGAAAAGTGAAATGCAATTCATAACTTTAGACATTAATGGCTTAGGGCTTAGTTATTTGAGGGACTATTTATATCCCATGATGTCTGTCTGGTCAATCTGAGGTGACAGGGCTGGCACATTCTGTGTTCCTTCAATTAAATAATATTTTCTGCCTGAACGCAGGTAGTGTGCCTTCTTGATTACAGTGCCTGTCCTTTGGTTGTTTCTCAGGCCTTGGGCAAGAATGATTGGTGTCCCCTTTGTTGTACGTTGCATGTTTACTGCTGGTGGGAAGTTTAGGAATTTGCTGAGTTTGCCATTTTGCTATTCTCTCTTTTTCTTTGTCTGATTCTGTTTTGTTTGCTTTTATCATATTTTTTATATTAATTTGGTGTATTACAAGCTGTCCAGAGTCATTGGAGTTGGGCAGCATCAGATCAAATCAAACCAATCAACTAAGAGTAGGGTAGCCTTTCTCAAAATGATCATGCTCCACTGTATGGATTCCAACTCCTAGAATTATCATCAATACCTATTATATTACCTACTATACTATAAGGAAGAAATAAGTCACACTGCCACAAGAATATATAGAAACCCTTGTAATTTTATTGAATAGAATGCCTTCCTTTCCTCTGGCCTCCACTGCCCAGCACAGTCACTCTGTCAAAAACACAATGCAGAACACCAGCTGGCTAGTTAGTGTGTAAAGGTGTATACTGTGTGTACTAGGAGGAAAGTAATTAATTAGATCATCATTCCAATTAGTGCATTGGACTGCTCCAGTCCCATTATTGGGAATGTTCTCATAAAGCTGCTACCTGAATGGAGCAACTGACCTCTGTTTATACTACAAGTTACTTCTTAAGAATGGTGTGAGTTGACCCTCTATGCTGCACAGCAGCTTGCATTACTAATAATCTCTTGGAGACTCTTCTGAATCAATTTCTGTATCTATGGTTCATAGTGTAGAAGATTGTAGAGCTGACCTATTGGAAGGTTCAAGAGTGACATTAAGGGGGGAACTTGAAGAAAATATTACACAGTTCTGAGATAGAGGGATATATATGACAAAAAAGTTCAAAATAATCTGACCTTGATTTTACATACTACAAGATGTGAGAGAAAGAAATGTGCACAGCTTTCAGGTTTCTATTATTCTAACAATAAAAAACATTCCTGGAATATTTGGTAAATTTATTTCTTGATCTAGCTACAACAAAGAACTGACACAAGGGGTGTGGATAGATCTAGAAATTTGCATGTCTTCACAGTTACCCTGAGATCAAATAATGTAGATCAGGGTGAGCAGACTCGGTGATGAATGCTGATGGCGAGGAAATATAAAACAGTCTGTGCTAGGCTTATGAGGATGTCCAGAGATTTAAATGATAGAAATTCACATTCAAAGATTCTGTTTTATTTGTTTATTAGAATATTGCCTTATCACTAGTATCTCTTTATAACTGACTGCAATGAAAGAGATTGGTTTCACATCATAACCAAGATAAACCTTTTAGTGATTGTAGGTTTTCAACAACATAAAGTATTTAATGCTCAGTCAACTATGAAATTTTAGATGCTGGATTTAATAGTCTTATGGAGGCTCCCTTGAGATGGCATTGTATATTGCTTGGGAATAATTATCTCTGTGTTGCAGAAAAGTATTCCTTAAATCAAAACAAGAATATTAGTGATAGTAACTATGAATTCTATTTTGACTGCAAAAAGAAGAAAAGATGCCTCAATGATTACTATCAAAGCTATTGGCCAGACTGTGTGTCAGCCCAGTAGATGGTGTGTCATCCCAGTAGATGTCTACTGATTGCATTCACTACTGTACTCTGGATGGGACAGCAAGCTATGTTCAACATCCAACTGCATTGCTGGAAAAGTATAATGACCAATTGTGATAATGATTTTCAGCATTTTGTTATGAAAAACAGAAGATATACTTTGGACAGCTGAATTATGTCACATAGGGCCCCATAACTAATCCCATGCCCAATGAGCCCTTTGTACCCACAAAAGATTTCCACTTCCCAATTGTTTATCCCATGATGCCAATCTTAATAGCTTTTCAGCTGATGGTGGCACTGGGGAAAAAGAATCATAATAAATTATTTGACTTGAATGGACTTCACTTGATATTTCAAATTACTTTGATCCTTTGAACATTTCAAATCAAGGTGATATGAGCCATCAAATAGGAACATGCAAAGTGGCCCCACTCCTTTTTTCTGAGACAAAGAAGTGTAGTAACTGTTAGCCCACATCCACATTTTAGCAGTGCCTTTACTACTTTACTTTAAGTATATAACTTGTCTTGCTTATTCTGTCATGGTGAGGGATCCCAAGAAATCTGCCTATAGAATGGGCATTTGTGCAAAATGAAAGAATTACAAATAAGATTGAACTCAGGAAAAAAATGGTTCTGTAAGGATGTTGGAGAGCTCAGTGCAAATGGAAATGAACATGTTTCTGTACTCGTGGCTTAGACCATTTTCACAATATCACCTATCACTGAAATGAATAAAGTATGTCCTCATTACTGTTATCTTGGTACAGTAATGGTTGCTGACCCTATGAAATAGTGTAAGTCACTAGTGTGGAAATATTTTAAATCAGAGAAATGTTATTCTAGCCTCTGTTTCCCCAACAGAAGGTTTAAGAAGCCTGGCAAGGTCAAGTGAATCTATTGCTTTGTTTCTGCTTGCTGCTGGCACTGGAATTATGGAACCCATTGTCCTTTCTGTAGAAACTGTGGAAGGAGTCAGTGTTTAACTATGAGCTTTCAGATAATTGCAGTTCTATATTCCCAGGATAGGATGGCAACAAAATAAGTGCTAATAAATTTCCTGAAATGGTTTGACCTGACTTTGTCATATCAGGAGCTGTCTTCAGTGCCTCACTGATCTCTGCATGCTGATCAGGTCAGCAACATCACAACTACCGCTGTTGGGAAAGGAAATGATAGATGGGCAATTCTTATATCTCAGAAACAGCATGAGATTACAGAAAAATAAACTGACAACTTTTCTTATCCTCACCTAAAAATAAGATTATTTCTACAACTGGTTACACCACCCAAGATTTTCCAAATGATTTCCACCAATTCATCTCCATGAAATGCAAAGAAAGAAATTAGAAAAAGATTTGTGATTCATAATTATGAAGAAGAAAATAATATATGAAACTTGAAGGCATGACTCTGATGAGAGCATCCACTCTCTCCAACTCATGTTAGAGAATGACTTTGCCTTTAATGGAGATGCTTTCCTGCAGTTCTTCTCGGTCCCCATTCATAACAGCCAAGAACATTTTACTAGACTAATGAATGAGAAAAGATACAATGCCAGGCAACAACTTTATCTCCTTCCCCAAAGAGAGTAAAATAAAATTAGAGGGAAGCAAATATGAATGCTCCTCCTTTATACTATTTTGAAGGATCCAACTAATTGCTTCACAGTCAGTCTTACAAAATGACACTCAAAGCTGAACTTTGTAATCTGGAAACCTTCTATGAACTCTGTTCAGTACAGCAGGAATTCAACTTTAATTTCAATTACTGTGCACTTACTCAATAGGTGCTTTGCCTGAAGAAAGTTTTGGACATGGAATTGTACATTATCAGCTTCAAGGTGCAGCTTGCTAAAAGCTTTTCTTTAGCCTCCCATCTGAGCTGTGCCATATAACAAGAAAATTGTGCCAATAGCAATATAGCTAGTAAAATTAATAGACCTATGCTCTTACTCTTGCAGAGTCTCTGTGCTTTACTGGAGGTTTTACATTTTAAATTGAGATCCCTGTATGGTAGAACCAACAAACCAATTCACAAACTCGGAATCAGTGCAAAGGCCTTTGTCTCAATGTAATGCTGTATTGTTTTATTGGAATATAAATATGACATGTGTTGCCATATAGTACAGTGAATCTGCAAGGCCTTGAATAAGCCTTGTTTCATAAATGATTATGAATTAAGGATTGTGAGAAACATTAAATCGAGCTCATTTATTTTTTCCCTGAGACTTAATCTTTAGTGAACTTTAATGATTATTCCAGTCACTGCATTTTCATCAACTTCAACTTCTAAACGTTTTCAAGAAATCCCTATATAAAGCAGATTATAATAATGTAAGGTAGATAAGATTAAGGCTTGGAAACTGTTCATAATTGCCGTCTTCTGGAAGGAATATAGCTGTGGTTAAAAAAAACTCAGATAATACATAATAGCAACTACCCATCCATCAATAGGAACTGCAAAATACAGCAATAATGTTGGATCCTTCTCACTCACATTGCTCATATGAACCTCACTTTTTGTTATTGAGGAAAAACATTACAAACAGATTTTCTGAAGGTATGGAAAGATATAAGTTTGGTCTGCCTTCCAATACAGAGTGACATATCATACCTCCCAAACTCAAAACTCAAACTGAAACTTTATACTTTAATATTGGCACCTTTTCAAATTTTACAAAGTACTTCAAACAAATTTTGAATGAAATATGTATAAATTCTTGAGAAAATATACAAGAATATATGATATCAACAAACATTTATTAATTCAGCACATTATGAAAATATTTATACAAAAATAATTATATTAGAAGGACTATGCATAAATATATGTGTGATGTGTATAATAAAAAGGTTTACAAAAAGTAGTGAATTGGGATTAAATTTTGAAAAAATAGAAGATAAAACTAAAATGGATAAATTATGCTCATTAGATTTTAGGACCATGAAAATCATTCAATCATTATTCATTCTCTGAATCTACTTCTTAAATCTAGAAAGCAGCCAGAGTTGCTGAAATGCTGAACCAGAAGATGAGGCAAGTTCTGAAAACTCCTTAAGGCCTTCTGGGCCTGTTTGACTTCTAATATTCTAGACATGCCCAAAAGAACTTGAAATGGTCTTAAAACCATCATGCTGAGCCTTTGAGGAATTGCAGCAACTTTACAATTTTGAAGAGCAGATCTAGAAGAATACCTTACTCACATGGGAAACACTCTGTCAAGTAAACTGCATAGCTGTATTAGTAATGTACAAAACATGCTAGTATCATGTACATTTTTATTTTCAATATTTGCCTATTATTTGCCTAACATGCATACTTATTTAAGGGAATCTTTGAATTAAGAATTTTGAGTTTGACACTACTGGATTCCATGAATTATACACTCATTTGTACCGTAACAGTTTCCACTTTGGTCAAAACTCACATACATTCTTCTAAGCTTCATGTTCACTTAGCAAATTCTAGGAAAAGAATTCTTTAACCATCCTTTTCAGTTTTACTCAAGTTGAAATACAAAATGGGCATTTTACTATATGCATTGCCCTTGAGCATAATAACTGCTCCATTACAATCTAGGATACATCTCCAATAATTCCAGGGCATTTTTATCTATGTTCCCTAAATAATGTCATTAAAAAGTTACTGAGCTACTTTTCTGAATTATCTCATTTTTGTTCTGACTGAACTGTAAAGAATTCTCAAAAGGAGAAAAGATATCTGCTAGTGAGTTAATTCTTCAATACATAATTGATGTTGATAGATGAAAGTTCTAGAAACGCTCATTTGCCTTATTTATTCCATTCTATTTAGCTTCGCTTTGGAACCTGTACAGGCTTTTGGTTTCACTTAAGAGGCAAATAAACAAAAGAAATTGTAAATGAAGCGGGGGAAAGGAACCTAAAACATTGGAAATGTATTTTCAGAGTTTGTATAAGTTTCTGTTGCTAAGGAAACCATTCTCTGAGGAAGGTGGAACGTCTGCAACATCTGTTTTATCTGAAGGCTGGTTTCTTCACATATGAGTTGCATTCAGACAATCAAATATACAATCAAACCAAGGACTCATTTTCCAGTATTTTTCATTTAAAAAAATCTGATCTACAGAGAATATATGTAAATCCTTCCTTTTCTGAGAAGTATTCATTCTTACAAAAGACAGGACTCCACGATGTGAATAAAAAAATTCCTCATTAGACTTCCCATGTGGCTTTTCTGAAGATTGAAAATATTATCTCCTATGCTCTGGCCTTGCTCCAAGTTGAATAATTGCATTTTGCCTAATGTACCTAGAGTCTCCTGCTGAGTTGATGGGATAAGGAAGCCAGCTTTCCTCCCTCTATAGAAGTGTCAAGTGGGTTAGTTCATACAGTAATAATGGCTGTTGTGTTACATCCAAAACCCCAAACAAATGGCATCGTCTCACCCTTGAGCCAAAAGTACAAATTAATGTGCTGTTTGAGTGCTGTCAGTTGTCTCCACTGGCAAAGAGCTGTTTATTTAAATATTTACATGTGCATTGTAAGATGTATCACTTATTAATCATCTTCAAATATTAGCATCTGACCTTTAAAATCCAAACAAATAAAACCTGTTTTTCTGCAGCTGATCTTTAAGTCCCTTGTCTTTAATTCATATATGGTGTTATTTTGTTACAACGTTTTGATCCAATATTTCCCCAAGCGGGTGCACATGAAGAAGCCGTTCATTTTATTTTCACAACTATCTTATGGAATCAGCTGATAGAGATTAGCTAAAAATCACTCAATGGACTCAAAACTCAAATCTGGACTTGAAAATGAATCTTCCCAACTCCAGGCCATCACCTGAATCATTACAGAGCAGTGACACCCAGTAAAATTAATTTATTCACCCACGATCACCAAATCAACACTTTTAAGTTCATCATAGCACATTCTTAATCAAATTGTACTGAAAGATACTGATCTCAGAATGGCCAAATCACAGTAACAAATACATCACTATGTAAGCCCACATATTACCATCTATATCAAAAGTGTTTTACTGCTCCAAAAAGCACATTTTCATTTATCTCATTTCCAGTATCCGATAATAGTGAAAGTCAGTTGGTAAGGTCTCACAGATACTGAAAAGAACCCTGTTTTCAGTCCTAAGAATAATATACAGATATATTTAGGCTTCTAGTAGACTTGAAATAAATAATCTTGCGTTATAAAATTCCCATTGTCTGAATCTAGTAATGGTATCTAAAAAGGGTAAAGTTGTGACTGACTCTAGGAGCCAGTACTCATTTCCATTTTGTAGTTGAAGAGACAGCATTGTCTGAAAACGCTTCCGCGGCCATGTGGCTGGCATGACTGTACGCCGAGACACATGGAACACTGTTACCTTCCTACTAGAGGTGGTACCCATTTATTTACTTACATTTTCACATGCTTTTGAACTACTAGGTTGGCAGGATCTGGAACAGGAATTGGAGCTCATCCAACGTTATATGGCAGCACTTGGGTCTCAAACTCAAGCTGCCAACCTTCCAGTTGATAGGTAAAGGTAAAGGTGACCCTGCCAGTCGTGACTGACTCTAGGGTGCGGTGCTCATCCCCGATTCCAAGGCAAAGAGCCAGTGTTGTCCTGGGATGCTTCCGTGATCATGTGGCCAGCATGACTAGATGCCATAGGCACACGGACACTGTTACCTTCCCACTGGAAGGGGCGGTACCTATCTACTACTCATGCGTGAGTGTTTTTGAACTGTTAGGTGGGCAGGAGCTGAGGTGGAACAGCAGGTGCTCATCCTGCTGCATGGCAACACCAGGTCTTGAACTCAGGAAGCCGACTTTCCAGCCAGCAAGCTGAGCTCTTAACCACTTGCACCACCGCACCTCCAGCCGATAAACCCACATCTTAATCACTCAGCCACCATGCCCCCTTTATTAATTGTGTCTACCAGGTGGCAGAATGGCATTTATTATTTGTTTGTTTAATACCTTTCTCTACTACTTTTCTTGAAGTTGCGTCTTGAAGTGGTTTACATTAAAAATAATTCATATGAAAAAAATACAGCACATCAAAACAGGATTAAAGCATATTCATTAAAAATGGGGCAAGAGGAAGAATCCAAAACAAAAGCATTAATCGATACCACTCACCCAGAGAAGACATGAATGAAACAATAGATCTTTAGTAGTTATTTAAAATATATAATAACAAGTATTGTACCTTACAAATTTCAGGATGGCGGGGGAGATCATTCTGGAAAACAGAACCAGTACAAAGAAGGTCCATCTGTGAGCGAGTTGTGGCAAACACGTACATCAACTCTTTTGATAATCTTCACAGTCAATCAGGACGGCAGATTCTTTGTCTCCAAAGCAAGACTGCTCCCTCAACAAACACAATTCAGCTTTGCTCCTTCGGGTTGGATGACCCTGCAGAAAAAATCTGGAGGTATTCACACTGAATTACAAGTGGAAAGATAACAGGAGAAAACGGCTCTACAAAGGATATACGTAATTGCAAATCTTCACAATCATTTGTAGTAGGATCTTTATTTACAAACTATTCAGAATATATATAACATATTTTCCTCAAAATTCGTGTAGTAGCTCCGAGTGTAATTTAAAATTACAGGCCCAGTATTACTTGTAATGGTCAAATGGCCTAAACAATAACTCATTGCAGAAACATATATTGAGAGGATTTTATTGTCTAAGTTCCTTAAGGCACCTTCATTATGTCATTTTATGGGTGGGAATCACAGCAGCCAATAGCAGCTATAAAATAAGAAGCCAAATACAGTATGGGCAAAAATTTGCATGAAAAACAATATCCTGTGTTAATGAGATAAATATTTTTTATGTTTATTTATTTCTCATGATTAAATTAGATTGAAAAGAGTATAATATTAGGAGAACCCAATCATAATCATGTTATGTGTAGACAATAGCATAGAAAGTTACTGTCTACTAAGGGTGTTTCAGTGTAGATAGGTTTCAAACTTCCAATAACATCATTAACAATCTGAAAATACCTAATTTAATTCATTCTCAGGAAACTACTTGCGTTGTCACACATTATGGAGATGGTTCTGTAATTAACTCAATTGTCCTAATGTCTAAGTGAGAAGTCTGCCCACTATTATATTTTTACCTCATCATCAGTTCTCTTAACAGTACTTAATAATACTGAATAAAAAACCATCTCATCAAATGTAGCAGGGAGAATATATCTTTACAATGAGAATATATCTTTACAATCATTTACAATGATTTCCCATACACTTAGCAAAGCCATCAAAATATAACAAGACTGTATGTACCTTTAGGTGAGCAATTTTTATGTGTCCTGGATTTAATAGCATTAACCAGAATAGAAACTACCATGAAGCAGTTTATAACTGAATTATAAAACAAATAAACATCAAATATTTAAGACATATTTGTACTACATATAATACATCAGATATGTAATACAGAAATAATTAAAAAGGCAAATATATAAAAATGTAATAGCAACCCATAACCCCTTAAATAAGAGCACAGTTCATTAACATTTTATCACAGTCAGAATGGAATAAACAAGTCTTTTAAATTATCCTAAAAATTCAGCACATGCTCT
>JANHZU010004232.1:47037-63808 GCA_032468055.1 Acrochordus granulatus
TGCAAGTCAGGTACTATCTGAAGGCCTGTGGTTATCATAACCATCATGAAATCCCAAAGTCAATGCATTTAGATGAATTCTGTGTGACGGATGGCTGAAATGTCCTAGATCCCTTAGCCTTACATTCTCACCACTGATCCCAAGAATACTTCTGCAGGTTCATAAAAGGCATAATATAAACTAACAGAATCTCTGTCTGATCCAAGTTGCTATTGCCAAAAATATACACAAATTAGCAGGCTGTGGGATTAGGTATCCGGTCACAGGACGGGATCTTTGTATATCAGCCTTTCCTGACCAGTGCTCATTAGGTATTAGATAGACAAACTTTTGGCTGAGAACGTTTGTAGTTCAATGTATCCAAAGAGTAGTAGACTGGGAAAGTATTACAGACTAAGGGTATTTTTCCCATATACTTAATTTGTTATGGATATTATATACTGTAAATTATACAGTCCATATGTTCATCTTTGATAAAATCATTGAAGATAATCATTCTCTGACCTGGTGTTCCTTAGCAGAAAAAAGATGTGTAGTTCAATCATTAGTATTATCGAATTTAGAGGAAACACTGGATCTGGTATTATCAGGCAGATACACTTCTAGATCATCTTTCTCTCATCCAACATCTCTCACCTCCACTGCTATATGATTTCTGCCCATCGTGGTGCTCTGTTCCTGCCCTTTTGAAAATATTTTCTTCCTTCCAAGTTCACTCTCTTAAAAAAAATCACAGAAGGAGCACTTCATTCAGGTATGATTTATATGATTGCCTGCCAATTTATATGATCTTCTCCAGTGCCCTGTCAAAGGAGGTGGGTCTAGAAATTGCTAAGGGATGAACCCTTTCCGTAACAGTCTCTTGGTTCTAGAATGGCTTCTGCCTGGACCAGTCCCTGCGTCTTTTTTGGCAAGATTTCAGAAGTGGTTTGCCATTGCCTTCTTCCTAGGGCAGAGGGAGAGGGGCAGACCCAGTTGGCTTTGTGCCGAAGGTAGGTCTAGAGTTCACCATCTCTCTAGTTTCCAGCCTGGTGCTTTAACCACTGCAGCACACGGGCTCTTAGCCTGTGATCCACAATGTGGTTATATCGGTGGATATTCCCTTCTGTTATTGCTTTTACATTTCTTCATTCTTGTTTTGTTTTTACTGGATATTGTTCAAAATGTATACCTTGTTTTTATGCTTCATGCTGCTTTTAAATTTTAAATGTAAACTGCCAAAAGGATGTTGTAATTGTTAAGTGATGCAGTAAATGTTGTCGATAAGGGAAATTAATCTAGTGAATATCAACTATTAAGAGGTTTCAGAGGGATCTGAAGACCTGGCCTTCGGTGGTGATGAGCAAAGCCTCCTTTTAACTTACTCTAGGTTTTTTCCACCTGGTTGGTGATTCCACCATTCTACCTTTTGTCTGTTTGGTTGTTTCTTGTTGTTTTTATTGTCATGTTTTCATGTTTTAAACCATTGGCGAACTGCCCAGAGTTTCTGGGAGCTGGCTGGTTGTAGTATAATACCATTTCCTTCCTCCCAGGCCATATTACGTAGAGACATACATTTGAAAACTTCCCATGGGTGGTATGTGGATTCCTCAATCTTGGCTTCTCCAACAGAGGCCTGGGAGTTTGAGGGTTCTGCACAGTATCTTAGCTGTTCCTAGCACTGCACTCTTCTGGACAGAGAACTCTGATATCATTCCTGGGATCTGTTGGAGCCACTCCCTTAGCTTAGGAGTCATAGCCCTGAGTGCTCTTACCCCCACTGGAATCATTTTGGCCTTTACTTTGTGCTACTTATTTAGTGTCTGGATAGTGTAGTGGTTAGAACACCACCTTTGATGCAGGACATTGGGATTCAAACCCCAATTGGTACCTACCTTATTGGTGGGGGTCCTTGGGCAAAGACCCTTAACACTTCACCCACTACCTCAAATATGAGAGTAACACAAACTAGGAGAGTCATGCCACTTGGACACCACATTGTCAAATGTTGAGGAACCAGAACAATCTGATTAGAGGAATACGGAACAAAGCATACATGGACAAGACACACAGTTCCACTGAATTTTATAGGCCAGTTAAGATCATATGAAACAGGGCTATCCTGAGAGTTATTTTCTTAACTAGGTAAATGCAGTTCACAAAATGTCATGGTATGTCCTGCAGATCAAATTTCAGATAGAATAAAAATTCAAGCTACTCTTGAAAGATATTGAGGAAAACAGGGTAGGATTGTGAATGTGTGCTCCAGAGAGAGAGGCAATACATCAAAACCGATTCTGATGGTAGGCCAGAAACTCACTTCCACCAGACCTGCTAAGCATGCAAGGAGATTACTGTACATACATGTAAATTCCTATGTAAATGGGAATATCTCAGAATGCAATTTGCCAGTCCACTGAAGAAAAGGATAAATTGATGACGCTGCTCAAGTAAAAAGCTTAGGTGGTATTATGCTATAAACATTGATTGATCTGTTTCTCCACAGAATTAATTTAACAGGATCTCTAAACTGAATAGAAGGATTTAATGGAATATTAAATAAATGCAATATATATAGCATAAGTTGACCTAAAATGTGAATATAAACTTTAACTTGATACCTTTCACTCCTGGGCAAGAGAAAAACAGTTCAGTCATTTAAAAATCCAGAAGATAGCCTCAGTATAGCAACAAAAAGCTTTCCTGCTCTGTTATGAAGTCTGTTCAGCAACAAAAACCATGTTTCTCCAAACATCATAATACCAAATTTGCCCTGATAAGAATCTGCATGGCTTCTATTTTTATCCCAAGAAGTAGAAGAAGCATTTTTGTTTAGTTATAAATTTTTATTATTGATTTTAAAAGGAAGGGACAGCAATTTTGCCTTATTAATAATCAAAGTAGAGTTTATGTGTGTTTTAAAAACTCATGTATAATGACTTCATTGGATATTCCATCAATAATGATTAAGCCAATGCATGCAACTTGCTTAAATGATAGAGGATCAAATTTCTGTTGACTGTTTATATCAGTGATATAATCATTCCAGATGTGGGAGAAAAATGGGTCACAGGATTGCAAGCTATTTACTACTGAATGCAAAATGCTTATCCAGTGACTGAATGGACATCTTACATTAAGTCATAAAGATATGTTCACTTGACATTTAGTGTGAATCCAGCTGTGGTGGTCTGAAAGCCATGGTTTATGCCTAGCTTGCTATCCAAATCCCAGTTGTATTGCATTCCATAAATTACTATTGAAACAAGCAATTGCTAGAACAATGTGATAGCAATCAAATTTAGAACTGAGAGAACTATCATGTTCCTTCTATGCAAAAGTCCCCTGGATCATTTTCTATCAGTCCCCATTCAATTTGCTGAAATTTGCTTTAGAAATTCTTCAGAAAGAGAAGATAATTTTGAAGAGAAAAGCACTTTTAGTGGATGAGCAAGTCCTTGTATGGGTTGGAATGTGCTGTTTTTCTCTTCCTGGCTTCTCAAACATCTCTTAATGCCCACAGAAGGATTGCCCCACTTTTCAAGATTCAGACACACTACAGCATCACATTTGATCATATCCAGATATCACATCTCTAACTTCCCTTCTTCTCTCCTCCTTGAGAAAATGGAGGAGAAGAAGTTGAGTCATGGTCAGCCCTTTAGAGTAGGCAAAGTCAAGAAAGGGTTTCTAGGCATACTGTTTTTTATTATAAATTAGAATTACATAATCTTGAAAGAGTTTCTTTCTGCTCTATCTTATACCTAACAAAATCAAGGTGAAATTAATTTGATTTTCTTTCTTACATTTTCCTATTTCTCAGAACAAAGTTATCTCTTAAATATTTTTTTCTCTCTTCCCCCTTTTCCAGGTCAGATCTATATTCTTTCACACCCACAAATCACTTCATTTTTGCAGGGATATCACATGATCTCTCAAGAATCCTCAGATGAGGGAGCAGATATAAGGAGGAAAGAATTATGCGGTAAGAAAAGCCCTGTCCTGCTTCTGGTTTCAAATACTGAACTAACTCACTCTTGCTAAAGTAGTTCACAGTTTACGCAAGGTCAGAGAGACAGCAACAATCAAAGCAAACCAAAGGAGTCCCTGACCGATGTTTGCCTGTGAAGTATGCAGAAGAAAAATCCAAAATCAGTCCAATGTTCTGAGAGCTGGGTCAGGGTATTAGCTAGTCCAGAGGTCAGAATTTCATAGGCAGGATCCATACAAATGCCACTTAAAAGCCAAAAATTAGACATTGTTTCCTGCAAAGGAAGATGGGTCAGGCTGCCTCTTAAATCAGGCTCCTGTCAGCTGTAATCAGTTATCAAGAGATTTACTCTCTTGCTTCGCAAGGAGCCTCATAGAAAACTACTCACTAGGCACAGGGACCGGATGGCTTTATGTCATCTTCATATGATTGTTCCAGTTGCTCAGGTGGTGCTTGTGTTTGATCAGCCTCGTGTGATTCTTGGCTTTGTGCTGCCTGAAGCTGACATTCCACAGGTTCTTCACATTCAGAATCATCATCTGATTTCTGTCATAACAAGCTCCTTGGTCACAAAGCTCCAGAAGCCCTTTTTTAAAAAATAAGCATTATAGTCATTTATTGTGAAAGACCATTTCAGTAAATTGGGGAATAGAATGTTTTCAGGCAGTGAAATAGCTAAGAAATATGTGTAGATATAAGAAATAAGAGATATAAGAAAGCTACCCAACTGAATTGGATTCACTGAATTAGAAAAGAAAATAGGTGAAAGGAAGTGTTGCAAAATGTTGTTGATTTAAAAACAAAAATACTTTTCATTGACTATAGAAGATAAGGCAGTTTTGACAAGAATTACAATTTTTCACAATTTGTTTCATATTCTGAAGATGCTCAGGGTTCATCTGGACTCCATTTTTGGATCTGTCCATGATAAATTATGCAGATGCTACAAATATTCAAAAGCCATTGAAAAATGACCCGAGAGAACTCAACAGCTTTTGTCCTATAATAATTGGTGCACAAAAGAAAGTTCTACAGAAATGTTTGTTTCTACAGAAGAAACAAACAGAAAGAATGTATATAACATTTGCTATGTATACAATTTAGTATATTTAGTGTCAAAATTGAGACCAAGGGAGTGTGAAAGCTCTTTCTTTTGATCCTCACATTATTCTTAATCAATCACTATTATTATTTTGAAAACAAATTTCACAACATTTTACAGAGAAAACATTTTATTTTCTAATGTAAGATCCAGAAAAGTCTTCATAAGTGATTCATCTACATAATAACTTAAAATGCTATTTCAGAATTTCTTTTGAGTGATCCTAATAAATATTATGGGGGGAATTCCCATTCAGTAACTTAGTACTGAAGATATTAATTGAATTAAATCCTTTTGAGAGAAAAAAAACCTGAGCAAATTATAGATAATCAGTTTACCTAAAGTAAACAATTTACCTATATGGCTAAAAGAGCAAACAAAATGAAATTTATACTGCTCTCATATGGTATCAAAGTTTAACAGAGCTGATGGCCACGTGCCTTGCAAAACTATAGATTGATTACGGAGTCCTAGGTGCTCTCTGAGCTTGGATGTTTTTCTGCAGATGGTTCATTATCAAAACTAGGTAATATCAGTGCAGTGTTTGATTAGTTTTGGTATAAATTTTCCAAATTGCCATTTGCTAATGTGCAATTACAGTACTTTCTCATTTTTTGAAATATGTATGACTTATATTTCACTGAGATGTTTTTTGTGAAGATATTATCAACTGTTAAAAGTTAAAAAGAATGATATTCCGTACATGAAGCATTTGTAGAATACACAGGTATTAGGGAAAAATAGGTGGTGCTAGCATCCAGAATCAATATATTCAAGAAATAGAACTATATGGGTGGTCATATTCTTATAGAATCTTCCAGGCAAAGAAAGAAGTTTATAAAAAATGTGGATGAGATAGTCAATGAGAAGTTGTACTTCAGTTCCAGTGTCTCTCACATATTATTTGATTGTCATTTTTTAATTGACCTTTGAAAAAATTACTCCCACAGTGGCAAATGGTGCCAATTCAAATAATTCTTGCTCATTATTTGAACATATTTCTTGGTTTGGACTTACTAGAGGGGACTGCTTCCACATTACACAAAGTGTTTCAGCTCTAGTTACTATTGTCATATTTTACTTAACCTAATTTTTGGAAAGTCTGAAACTTCAAGGAGGGAGGAGAGGGTTGTGGAGTTGTTGTGGGTTTTTTTGGCATCTTGCATGTAACATTTCACTTTGCACGTCATATTGCAATAACCATATTTATAAATCTTATTCAGATACATTACCAAGCATGAAGACATTATGAAAGTGTTCCTTCCATGAGGCTTTTTCACCTGAGACACTATTACCAACATTAAAGCTGAGCCCTACTCTTGAGAAACTATTGAGAATTCTCCTTCCTTTGGAGTTACTATCGACCCAATATCTCTGCCATAGACGGAGAGGAGAATTTTGAAAAGCTATTTGTGCCCAGCTCTAATTCATTATCCTATGCATGAGAAAATCAGCCTTACATGTAGCACATTTTTTGAACCTTACTACATTGGGCTCATTAATTCAAGAGAACCTGGTGTAGTGGATCCATGTCTTGCAAGCTCCACTGAAATGACAGAGAACTGCACAAGACCAGGAAGAACTTTTTAAGTGTATGCAAAAGAAATGTCCGCATGACATACCACTATCTTTGTCTGTTTCTTTTCCACAAAAATGCATGTATTTTTAAAGACAGGAATGCAAAAATTGTTTGGAAACCAGACAAACACCAAAAGGTTAGGGGGAGGTGAAGGCAGACTTACTTTTCTTCTTCAAGTTCCAAGAAGAACGAAGGGAATGGAGTGAGAGAACATGAGTTCCCAGTGAGCTAAATGTCTTTTTTTCCAGAAAGAAGTTTTGCAAGAGCAATGCAGAGAGTTGGTGTGAGTGAGTGTGGGTGTGCACGCCCACGTCCATGCATATTTGCTTTTGCCTGAGGCTCTGATCTGGTCTCTCCACCTGCGCTCTCTAGGGAAATTAGGCTTCTGGCAACCTTTCCACCTCAGTTTTTATTGGTTTCCACTAAGCTGCCCTCTTGGAGGCTTGGGAAGCTCCAGTAATGAAAAACAACAAATGCTGCATCATTTTCAGCCTTCTTTTCTCATCCTCCCCCACCAAGTATGCATGTGTATTTCTTTTTCATGGAAAATATATTGAGGGACTGCAAGCAGGGAGGCAGGCAAACAGGCAGAAAGGAAGGGGAAGGGGTCTTCCTTTCAAACCTAAATGGCAGGTTTGTTCGGCACTCATTCTTTTTGATTCATGCCCAAGTCTCCTATCAGTATCAAAATCTGCACAAATGTTCAGAGGGTTTCTGAGGACCTGAGAAAAGCCACCATGTTAATGTTTTCATAATTAAAGTGGTAGAGCATAGGATTCCCCCCAGAGGTGTTGGGATGGCAGTTCTACAACTCACTAGTTTAGGGAAATCTTCTAAAGCATAATTCTGGAAAAATGGAAGGTTTCAGTGATGATGCAATTCAGTCACCTCTGATCTCTTGTAATTTTATCCAGGACCAAGGAGAGGATGTCAGGAGGGGGCGCGTTCCTTGCTGAGTCTAGCACCTTTAAATAAGTATCATTTCTTTCATTCTTCTCACTGGGCTATCATATATGGGATTATCACAAATTTCTGCTTCTATTCCAGGCTGAACTTTGAGCATCTTAGCTAATATGGTAGATATGGCTGTTTTCTCTATCTGGTTATCTCTAGCATCTGGGATATACTGCTTCCATATATGGAAGTTCCACATAGGTATTATAGTCAGTAGCCTTCAATTATCAAATCTCCCTCATCTTTCTACAGCTGTAATCCTAGTCACATTTACACCAATGTGTTTTGCATCTCAAAGGTTTCTTCACAAATGGGTTGGAAATCAGCTCAAAGCATGACTCTTAATTAAACAGCAACCCTTTTTCTCCTGATTTCTGCAGAAGCCTGCAAAAGGTGGGCTTTTAACCAAGTAGCAGGGCTCACACAAGGTCCAAAATACTTAAGAATCATTTTCAAAGCAGGTTCTTCCATAGACATTTCACTGTTTTTGTCTGACCTGATTTTCAATCACCCTTCATTATTTTTAGCTGGCTTTCTAGATTCATCAATTTCTCCTTCGTGCCTCCCCATTATTATATGAATGGTCTATTACCAACAGGAAGAGCTTTATTAAATAGAAAAAAATAGAGAGGAGAAAGGAAGCAAGTTTTAACAAGAGAGAATATGTTGTATTTCAATTAATACAGTACAACAATTACAGAGGAATCACGTGGTCTTCAGAAAAGGTAAGGGACATAAAGTTTTAGGAAGGACATGGTAAGAAGGAAATCCTGTTAACAACATGAATAAATAAGACAGGTCCATGGGGCACTTCCAGGCACAAAAGGCAGCAGAGAGAATAGGTAGCTCATTTCAGGAATCAAGAAATGTTTGAATAGCTGAAGGTAGCTCATATGGAGAATCAATTCAAGGCAACTCAAGGAAGCTTATTATATGAAGAGCGGCATTCATTTTATCCCCACCATAAACCTGCAAGGTAGGTTGATTGAGAGACAATGACTGGCCAGTTTCTTATGGTTGAAGGCAGACTTGAACCTGTATCTCCTAGACTTTGCCCAATACCACAAAAACTAACCACGCTGGCTTTCTGGGGCAATGGGACCAGTTGACATATTCATATTTACAGATATATAAGAACAAACCCTATAAGATCTCCTGCAAGTTGTGCAAGGGTTCAATCATTTTTGTGGCTTATTTTTTAGGAGAGTTCTCCAGATCAGCCCTTGATAATGAAGAATTCCTAGCAGTGGGTGGTGCTCACAGCTTGGAAATGGCAGGTGAACACTGGGTCCCTGGAAATTCCTTCCTGAACCTGCTTCTTTGCATTTTACCTGGAGCAAACTGTATCTATCTCAGAAGTATTTTGGATCTCATTTGCTATCATTTAAGAAGGAAAAGCCAAACCCCAAACATCCATTTAGCTTCTAATTCATATTTAACTCTTTTGACATTCCCCCTTTCTCTCTTAAGATGTCATAATTGCCAGATATGATCTTCAAAGACTCCTCCAAGCTTTGAAGGGAGCTAAAGTGCTCTCCTAGTCACTTTTCTCCTCCAAAATGTTAATAGTTTTCAACCTGAGGGCTAGGAGTAAGAGAGGGTTAAAATAAAAGAATAAAATAAAGGAACAAACCCTCCAGCGCTCAGCATTATTCCCCACCCCCAAAGAAAACCTTTAAGCTTCTTTTCAAATGCATCACTCTCTCTCCCCCCTTCCCTAGAACATTTCACATGGTTAGTAAGTCAGATCTCCTTCCCTGATGGATGGGGCAAATTTGATGTAGCTGATTAGCCTTAGTTGGTGGCTGCTTCTGCAGGATGGCTGACTGGCTGGATGACAAGCCCGGCCTCAGCACTGATTGCCCCGTTTCTACAGCTCAGCTTTTAAGACATCTGAAAAGTTTGGAATGTCGATAGAACGTACCCTGCTCTTCACCGGACACCTGCTCTGTGTCCTTCACATCATAATCAGCTACTAGCTAGTAGATCTGTCCCAGAAATTGGGCAATTAATTCAGTTACCTAGTCTTTCCCAATAGGGTGCCCCTCAGAGCTTCTGAGATTGCAATTCCCAGAACTCCCACTCAGATGATGGAAAGCCACTATGTTAAGCAAGGCTCATGTACACCTGGTGGAAGGAGGGAGCATTTTAAAAGATTAGCAGCCAGGAAAAGGAACTAAGGTGAACAGATTTTTTCAAGAAAAAAGGGTGAAAGTTTACAGGAATAAGTTTATCTCAAACTTGTCTCCACTTAAATGAAGATAGTGTAATCAAAAAAATGTGGCCCCCTACAGCACACTTAACTCTTTGGGGTTAGGTCCAGGGCAACCTAATCTAGAAAAAGAGAGAGCCTAGGATGGAATTCTTCCAAAATAATATTTCTTAATCAAGAAAAGATGCAGGAGTTGTGTCATTCAGATCTCAAGTCTGGAAGACTAGTGTTGGAAATGCACTATTCTCTAGCTCAGTTTTTTTCTTTTTACATTCCCCTCAGCCTAGAAAAGTCTGCCACATTTTAATTCTGAGCTGTTTTGCAAACAAGGCTCTGGAATTCCTTGTTCTGCAGTTTGTTCCCAGTGAACCATAGACTGGGATCTTGCACAAATCTAGTCTATGAAGTTTCCATTTTCTGCAGATTTAGAAAGCTGGATTGATGTTATAAAGTATGGTTCTTTAAACTATGGGCAAGCATCTCAACTGTGAGCCTGTTGCAATCTTTCATTCAAGAACTGAGGATTTAGAGGGTCTGTTGGCAATCAAGGAAATAGCTGCCATTCTCTAAATGGATGGGAGATCAAGTGTCCTTCAGATGTTTTTGGACTGCCAGCCTTTAAGAGTCCAGTAGAGAGCTGCCCTAAAGCCACTTCCTGGGATAGTCCATTGAAGTAGGTAGGACTACTTTCAAAGGTTATTCTGACCCTTGTTCACCAGTCTCAAGACCGGGCCTGTGCACAGAGATCTCATAATAAACACTTTGGGAATTTTTATTTAAAAATAGGATTTAAAAATATATGTATATAAATCTAGGCAAAATGCACTCTCAAAAATGCAGAGTTGATCACAAGTACATACATGCATGGCAGCAGGACCAGGAAAACAAACTGCAACATAGTCCAACTGCCACCATTCCCTGCCAAAGACTGAATGTTTCACAAAGCTTTGTTTATAGAGGTGCGGCTGATCAGTCAAAGCAACAATTAAAATCCAGCTAGGTTCCTTTAAAAACAAATCCTAAAAAGTCAAGTAGAAGATATGGATAAAGGGGAGGTTGTATGGAGAAGGAGCAGAGAAATCTGATCATAACCCAAATTGCATCTACAAAAGATTGGGGGACAGGCCAGTCAGGATAGTTGGCGATTAAAACAATTTTAAAAACAATGGGGGAGAAGAGGCAGCTGAGGAAGGGCATGACTCCATATTCTTTCAGCTGCCTGAAGGAAAAACAGGACACTGATACCTTGGCAATCCCGCCCTAGCCCTCTCAGAATAGCAACAAAATCTATTGGCTTTACTTTTAAAATAATGACTCATTTTATTTTTTATATTTTAATATGTTGTTATAAATATATCTTGCCAAAATATATGATTATTATTGTCAAAACATTTGCACATAAATAAGGTGAAGGAGAACGGATCAAGGGAGTTGTAGTTGTTATGGTTGGTGCACCTTACAGGAGAAGAGACCGACCAGGTTTTGCTTCCTCAAAGGCCAGTCCCCCTCCCTTCATCCCATGCCTGCGGATTTGGGCCAAGCCGGCTGGGAAGTGGCAACTGGAAGAGAGAGGAGAACTCATCCCCCCTCCCCTTACACCTTTAACGACAACCACATCCCTCTACTACCATTTCTTGGTAGTTCTTGAGAACAACTTTATCGTACTCATCCAAATAGAGCATGGAGATAGCGCTCAACTCTGTGGGGACACAGCAGGCTTTGGGAATGCTGGAGTTGACGGAATTCACCAGAGTCTGCACAATGGCATGGTTAGTAGAGTTGAGGTGATCAGCCAAAGGGAAGGGGCAATCCCCGTGGCAATAGAAAGCTTGGTAGCCTGGGGGGGCCACAATCCAGTCATTCCAGCCCACATCACTGAAATCCACATACAGGGCATGGCGGCGACAATTCTTCTTGCTCTTGCGTGGCCGCTGGTGTGCATGCTTAGGGCTGCGTTTGGTCCTCCGCGTAAGCAGAGACTGTCCCCTGCCATCATGGCTGAAGGTGATCAGGAGAGGTCGGAGGCGAGCCCATTCAGCATCCTCCAGATGGTCTCCTTGAGGTAAAGAGCGGCTAATCCGGACATGTTTGCCCTGGTGAGTTTGTGCGGGGTGGAGGTGGATGACCTCCACAGCCAGCCCATGGTTGGGCTGGCCACCTGCGGTCCATCGGATGACTGCAGGGCTCACATCAAAGCTTTCCCAGCGGCTCACATTCTGATGCACCAGGCGCGTGTCCAGCAACCTGATGACCAAGTCCCCCGCTTGCAGGGGCTTCATCACCTCATAAATGTTGATTCGGTGGAAGCCTTTCTCCCAACCCACTGCTGCGGTCCCTGCCTCCTCTTCACTGATTTGCTGGCGAAAGATTCTCAGTTCTGCAGAAGAGATTGGCTCAGTGGACGGCACGCTGCTAAGGTTGAAAAAGAAGTGGAAGCGAGTGGATTGATTCCATGGGTCAGCCACATGTTGCAGGTGTTCTGGAGAGAGGAAGGAGGAGGGGACATAGAGAAAAGTACAAAGGGGAAGAGGTAAGCAGGATGAGCCATGTAATTTCACACGTCCAGAAAAATAGACAGTCTAAGGGCATGGTGGCCGAGTGGTTAAGGCACTGGGCTTGTTGGCCGGAAGAGCGACAGCCCAAGTTCAAGACCCAAGCGCCACCATGTAGCAGAGTGAGCTCCCATTATTTGCTCCAGCTCCTACCAACCTAGCAGTTCAAAAACATGCAAAAATGCAAATAGAGAAATAGATACCACCTAATTCAGTTGGAAGATAACAAAAACGTCTGTGTACCTAGGCATATAGTCATGCTGGCCACATGACCACAGAAGCATCTTTGGACAACATTGGTTCTTCAGCTATGAAATGGAGATGAGCACTGCCCCCTAGAGTCAGACATGACTGGCAGGGGAAAACTTTACCTTTACTTTTTTATCAGCAAGAGGATGATTTCCCTGCTGTAATACACCAAAGGGGAGAGAATGTCCCCTCCCTTAAAAAAAATCCTCCATGTTCCTATTTTCATGGATTTCGCTTGCTTTTCCTAATGTCAAGCCAGGCTTTTGCATATGATACATGTTAAGGATACCCCATGGGGTTGCCAACAAAGCAGGTGAGCCATTGATCCTATGTCTATGGTGATCCTTTTGAGACTTAGCATTTCAGCACAGAATAGCTGTCTTGGCTGGAACCCAAACATGATTTCCTGGGAAATTAAGCAAACCAAATGGATGCAGATTGCAACCTATATTTCAATAACTGTTTAGTTGCAACTTATCTCCCATGAAATCAGTGGGACTTTTATCAGTGTTACAATGCAGCAGCCAGGATGTTCTGAGGGCTACACTTTGGAGAGGCCACTGGGGCAAAATGCTGGGTGCTCCAAACCAGAAGGACTTGCACAAACAGGCCTGACCTCCCTCCACTGTCTCTTGCCCTCCCCTCATTCACTTCCTCTGGACACCATCTTCTGCTTTGTTCTTATCTCAGAAATAATCTGAAGGCTCTTACCAAAGTTTAGTCAGAGCACCTACTCATGCCCTCTGGCCAAGCCTGTGTGAAGCTACATATCCCTTGTCCTAATTATATCATAATTCATTCTTGTATTTATAGAATGCCAGGCACGTGCCCAACCCTTGACAGAGTAAACAGAAATGGACTGTGCCCTGTCGGGGTGGGGAGAATTTGTGATCACACCTTTAGGAAACAGCAAAAGTGTAACAGTTCCCAAGACTGCTTCAGCCCCCACATTTCTGCCTATATTTCAAATTAAGTTTTTTTCACAATCCCTAGATTTCAAATTCTTTCAGAAGCAACTCACAGATGAATATTTCCAACTTAATTCCACTAGTGAGAGACAGAGTGTACCCCACAGTTTATGGGATGTTGGTTGAATAAAATTAAATACACCTCTTCTGAAAGGGAAAATCAGATTGCAAAAAATCCTTCTCTAATGAAATACGCCTTTGGAAATATGTAGATTTATTTTTTAAAAACTCCATGTGTTATTGTTTTTTTTAATTCTTTCAGACAGACTCACATAGTAGCAAACTCACAGCAAAAACTTTATGAAGTTCAGGTTCCCAAAAATACAATCCTGAACAAGCAAGTGAATATCATGGACTTTTCTTTGGAGAGTGGAAAGAGAGAAAACATTTGGGTCCAGTTGCAAACAAACCTCTCTTCTCCCTTTTTTTCCCAAGCAGATACAGTTGTAGTCATTCGTACTGAGCAATAGAAAGGAAAATACCTCCGCCTCCACTCCAAAAACAAGGAATAAGAGGGAACAGTTTTATCTGAAGGTAGTTTAGAGGATAACAATAGTTCCTACATAAACTCCTAAGAAGCAGGATGGGGACATAAGTAACAAACCCATTAAACAGCGTGAAATCTGGAATTGCTGCTGTTATCTGATGGGATAAGTTCTAAGAGCTCCATGCGCAGGATGTGAGTGCTGGCACTCTCACTTTCTCTCTTACACACCCATACAGACAGAGAAAGAAGAGCACTCTATCCAAGGTAACCAACACTAATTATTCAGTATTTAATTGCTATTTTTATTACTATGGCAAGGCAATCTAGATCCATTCTCAGTTGTGCAAGGGTGGCTTCATGTGTCTTGTTTCGCACTAAAGCCACGGGGTATCTTGCTTGCTTCTAAGAGAGTGAGAAGGACAAGCACTACAGGCTGTTATTTCCTAGGCAAATATCTTTCTTCAAATCCAACAACAGTGCATTAAATGTCCCGCAAAGCAACCCCTTCCTATTCTGGAGACTGCTAAAGATGAGGAAAGGAAAAAAAGTGGGACCTTCATCCTACACCCTCCCTTTCCCAGCACAGTCCAATATGCAGTCTAGAATATTTCCATAGAGAGCAATTTCAATCTATCATATCCAAAGTGCAAATGAAACATGGTAAAATGGGGGGGGCAGAAAGAGTAAATAAATTTGCTTCCCTGCCTCTTCAATCAAAATTCCAATTGAAAAAGCTTCCAAAAAATTGTTTCTGCAGCCCATTCTTCCTGGGTAAATTAATCAGAATTTGGGGATCTTGTAAGGACATTGCTGCTCTGCTCAAATTCCCTCTTTTTACTCTGAAGAGACAATCCCATCCCTTCTCACTTCAATACTTTTTCCTACAGCACTCAAACCTAACTCTTCATCCTGCCACGCACCTTCATGGTGAAAGCTTCTCACAGTGTTGGCGCGGCTGGTTGATTTCTCAGGATACTGGAGGCTGAGATCGTGGAGATTCTCTTCTTCCCCAGACTGGAGCTGATAGAGATCCAGCATGTAAGAAGGGATGATGGCTGTTTTGCTGGGCTGTGGCCGCCGGCGCAGCCCAAACATCTGGAGGAGGGTGGCCTCAAACCCACGCAAGAGTTCATGGTTTGGGAACAGGCGGTGTGCAGTTCCCGAGGTGCCGTCTCCGTCTCCTCCTTGTTGTTGCTGATGATGATGTTGATGCAAACCTGCAGCCACCTTCTTCTTCCCAGTCTCAGCAGGTATCAAACTGGCCCGGTTAGAACCTCCTAGGATCACTTGGCACAATAGAATGACCATCAGCATTCGGCTACCAGGCGTCATGGTGTCTCTGGGGGGGTTGGGAATGGGGGGGTCAGGAAACAGGGAAAAGAGGAGAAAAGGAGCCAGAGCACGCAAACAAGGTTGGTGAAAAAAAAGCACCCAATAGTCTGTTCTTCTGGGGGGGAGATGCATACAACAGCTTTTTTTTTTTTTAAAGAGGTGGCTATTAAAACTGGGCAAAATGCCCTCGCGTTTCCCATCAAATAAACGGCCCCCTTCTTTCACCCTTCTGTTTTTATTTGACTAACCATCCCGGTTAAGAACGCGACTGTCGAGGAAGCAGCTCTCAAGGGAACGTTTCTATTCAAAGCCATCTTGGTGGAGGAACTGTCCTCCTCCCGCTCGGTAACAGTTCAGTTCGGAGTTGCCCCTTTGCAACGAAAACTGAGAAAAACACGCGGGGCGGGAGATGAGGATCGGACGCTTCGGTTCCTTGACGGTTTTCAAACGAGCGCGTTTTGGTGCTTCGCCTTCCCGGCGTTTAGACGCTAACCACTAGGTCCTGCCTCCAACGGGGGCTCCGAGAAACGCTCCTGATTACGTGCTTTGGGATCGCAGGAGGAGGGAAAAGCGGGGCGGGGGGGACGGATAGAGATAGCCCTGCGTCGGGAGGATGGGGAGAGGTTTAATCTACCGAAATAAAGTAAAGCGCGATGCTTTCCACATTTACTCGCAGATAAACTCGGTTCGAGAGGATTTCTTCGGCTCGAGGAAGCGCGCGTTGAGTCCGCAGCTCAAACCGCTTCGCAACGAGTTGTTTTTCAGGTGCCGGAGAAATCCACTACAGAGATTACCAGGACGGCGATCCCTTTCTCCCCCTCTCATACACACGCGCGCGCACACACTCTTCGGATCGTTCCTAAGCCTTAAAATGACTCTCACGCTTTACATCAAACCACAAGAAAAATGAAAGCGCTACTCACTGACAGAAAGCAAGGCATACAAAAACAGTCCATGGTTCTTGACAGCCAGCGTGAAACACGACTCGTGGAAAAACTCGCCGCGCGGGGAAATCCGGAGTCAACTGGACGAACGAGGAGAATCGCTCGCGGCTGCCTGCCGCCGCCGCTGTGGCTGTTACGGATCGCTTCTTGCGGCGGCGGATAGGAGCGATCGCTGGGACCTGATGCTCCGGAGCGGCTCCTGGAAACGGAATATATTTGAATATAATGCAACCCCCAAGCAGGCCGCTGCTTTTCTTCCAGCTCCGGAGAGAGTCACGTGGGGCCGAGAAGTCACTCCTCGCACCGGCCTGTCCATCAGCGCAGTGCAAGCAAAGCACCGCCCTCTCGGCCTCCCCCCCCACCGCCACCACCCCGTACTGGGCTTTGCGAGTGGCTGTCCCACCCCCTCGGCCTCGGTCAAT
>JANHZU010004232.1:90418-102558 GCA_032468055.1 Acrochordus granulatus
ATGAATCACCAGCTGGAATTAAGATTGCTGGGAGAAATATCAACAACCTCAGATATGCAGACGATACCACTCTAATGACAGAAAGTGAAGAGGAACTAAAGAGCCTCTTGATAAGGGTGAAAGAGGAGAGTGCAAAAGCTGGTTTAAACTCAACATTTAAAAAAACGAAGATCATGGCAACCAATCCCATCACTTTCTGGCAAATAGATGGGGAAGAAGTGGAAGATTTTACCTTCTTGGGCTCCAAAATCACTACAGATGGTGACTACAGCCATGAAATAAAAAGATGCTTGTTTCTTGGGAGGAAAGCTATGGCAAACCTAAATATTAAAAAGGAGAGACATCACTTTGCCGACAAAGGTCAGTATAGTCAAAGCTATGGTTTTCACAGTAGTGATGTATGGCTGTGAGAGTTGGACCATAAGGAAGGCTGAGTTTTGAATTTCAATGCCTTTGAATTGTGGTGCTGGAGAAGACTCTTGATGGTCCCTTCAACTAAAAGGAGACCAAACCAGTCAATCCTACAGGAAATCAACCCTGATTGCTCATTGGAAGGGCATCTACTGAAGCTGAAGCTCAAATAATTTGGCCACATAATGCAAAGAGAGGACTCATTAGAAAAGACCATGATGCTGGGGAAGATTGAAGACAAAAGGAGAAGAGGACAGCAGAGGATCAGATGGTTAGATAGCATAATCAGTGTGATGGGTGTGGGTTTGGGTGGACTCCAGGAGGTGGCATAGGACAGGGAGGCCTGGCATGCTGCAGTCCATGGTGTTGCAAAGAGTCAGAAATGACTCCGTGACTGAACAACAGAGGAAAGGAAACTTTGCAATGCTATTTGCAGGGGCTAGAAAACTTGCCTGAGCAAAAAGCAAAGTGGTGCTCACTGAGAGATGTAATTCTTCATAGTTTATTGACAATAGGTAATTTTAATATTATTAAAATAAAAATAATGTGTTAAAAACCAGCAGCATGATGTGCCGAGCACTCTGGACACTTGGACATGAGTCTGCTTTAGAAAATAAAGCAATGTCTTCTGTGAGCTGCCAAGAGTCATTTCTGAATTTGGCAGCATATAAATTTAATAAATAAATAACATAAAATAACAAAGTGAGAGCCAGTTCAATCTAGGGATTAAGGCACCAGGCTAAAAGCCAGGAGACTGTGAGTTCAGTCCCATCTTAAGGCACAAAAACTGGCTGGATAACTTTGGGCCAGTCACTTCCTCTCAGCCCAACTCACCTTGCATTATTGTTGTTATGAGAAAAATAGGAGGAAGAAGGTGTATTGTGTTTGCCACCTTGAGTTATAAATAAACAAATAAAGTTAAATTAAATAAATAAATAGATTTATTACTGATTTATTAATATACTAAAGCTCATCTGGAGGGCACAAGACAGCTCCAGCTGGAAAATAGCAGTTTTGAATACAAAACAGGGAAAATATGGGCATGGGATGTGTTTGTGATGGGCTGAGGTTGGGAAGAATACATTCAAAATGCAGTAGGTGCCCAAGCAGGAAGTCTGGACCTCCCCTTGATTTCATATTCATATTTATGGACATAAGGGAATACTTTGAGGAAGGCACAAAAGGAAAACACACCTGAAAGCCTTAACAAAGACATTATGATTACTTCCTTGTATTTGTTCTTCTGTTTTAGGAGATATAATCTTTGCCATTTGTATAATTGGGTAGTTAATGTCTTATTTATTAGCCATAGTCATATTTACAGTTTTATATATTTATATATAGCATGGGATGGTATTTCACTAAATCCCTTTCCATTAAGCCTCATTGGCTAATCTCTGGTTTTAATACTTTAAGAGAGGGAGAAAAACCTACCTGCCAATTTTCTTCATAGTGTGCATGATTTTATACATCTCCATCATGTCATTTCTCTCTCATCTTTGTTCCAAGCTAAGAAATTCCATACAGTCTCTTCTTTTGATGCAATTAATGCATCTGGGTTACAAAAACTTAGATGACCAACAGGTGGTAGGAAAGGGACATAGAAACTCTTAATTCTTTGCTGCCATCTAGTAGTCATCCAGATGGTGGCAATGCATATTATGTATCCAGCTCTGTTTACAATGCAGTGAAGGCTCAGTGGATCTAACATAAACAGCTCTCCATCAGGTAGTTGGGCAAGGAAGAAACCTCCTCCATTAAAAGCTTCCCATCAGATCAAGCAGGAACATTACTTAGGCATGTTATCTTTAGCCTACAAAACTCCAGATGACCAGTAGCTGATGAAAAAGATACAGGGAAATCTCTTTGCTATCATCCAATTATTATTCATATTTTCACAACCCAGATATGATAACTTAGTTATAAATCTATAACACCCTCCCCAGCTCATAAGGTAGGGTTTATTTTTTTAATCGCCCAGGATCTGTGACCACAGCTACTACAATTTATGAATCATTGGCAGAAAATGTCTAGGAAAATAGCCTCAAGACTTCACATCATTTTGATGAAAATCTCTTTCGTCATTTATTTATTTTGTTTTGAATGGAAAAGGCTGGCTTGCTTTACCACAGGAAGCAGTAATTTTATTGCATTATATTGCAATACAAGAACAATTCACTTGGAAATTTATTTAACGGATTTGAAACTGCCAGAGGTTCATCTTTGGTGAACCTCCCTTCAAGGAATTCTGAGAACTAGTTATGTGAAGGTTGCGGGATTTCTTTTAATGAGCATTCAGAATTACAATTTTCTGTTCTTTATTTATCCACTTGGAAATGAACAAGACTGAAACTGATAAAACATGTAGCATGGTATATATGATTTCATAATTCTAATTTTTTATCAAACGTTCAAGCATAAAGCATAACTATTGGTCTTTTTGTTACTACAGCTAACTTTTCTTATATTTTGTATTACAATTCCCATTACCCAAGCTTTGATCATACTAGCTGGTAAAGATGAAGATTATTATTTAATGATCTGGGTGAGCACAAAATGAAGAACATGGTTAACTAATTTTAGTGTGAAGGGATCAGGATCATTCATTAACTTGTATAACATTTGACATTAACAAACTGGAGCAAGTTCAAAAGAAAGCCAGCAAAATTATGAGCAGAATGGAGAAGAGCTTTTATGAAGAGTGGTTTATGTATTTATTTATTAAATTTCTATGCCACCGAAATCCAAAGACTTTCAGTGGCTAACAGAAACACACATAAAAACATCAATAAAAACATTAAAATAAAATGCAACATTAAAATAAATAAAGGTGGTTAAAGGTGCAAGTGAGTATTTTTACCCTATAGCAAAGAAGACTGAGGACAGAGATGAACTCTAAAGACTGGACTTGTTCTCTGCTGATCTGGAGGGTAGAATAGCCATTTGCCAGTATGAAATGAGAATTCCTAAACTGGCAGGGGGTTGAAGTAGAAGATTTTCAAACTCCCTCCCAAACCAAGGATTCTATGATTCTATGATTCTATGAACCAAAACCAGTGGGTTGCAACTGTAAGGAAGTAGAATGTGGTTAGAACTTAGGAAAGCTTTTCTGATGATAAGAGCTCTCAACTAAAGAATACAATAGGTTGTCTTGTGACTAGACCAAACTGGCTCTCTACTATGTTATCTTATCTTGGATTGCCAGCTCTCTGAAACACTTTAACAGCTTCAAAGAGATGAACCTCTGAAAACCTTTCCATTTCAATGAACTGTTGCTCTTCAAATGCATTGGATTTCAATTTCCACATAATCTTGGACCAGCATAGTATGTGTTGTGTGTGCATACACGCAAGGACATGCAAACACACATTCATAATACAGAAAATAAACAAAACAACCCTGACTGTTCATTGGAAGGACAGATACTAAAGCTGAAGCTCAAATACTTGACCACCTAATACAAAGAGAGGACTCATTAGAAAACACTGTGATGCTGAGAAAGATTGAAGGCAAAAGGAGACGGGAATGGCAGAGGATGAGATGATTAGATAGCATGGTTGGTGTGGTAGGCATGGATTTGAGTGGTCTCCTGGAGGCAGTGGAAGACAGGGAGGTCTGGTGTGCTGTGGTCCATGGGGCCTTGAAGAGTCGGGCACAACTTACTGACAAAGCAAACAGTGCATCATTGCAAATTATTTTAAGATAATTAACATCAACTTGTAGAGTAAAAAAATTATAACCCTTCTTTTTTCTTTCAAAAAGTTCTTTTCTTTGTTTTCTTTTAAAATTAAGATAAATGTATTATTCAAAAATATGTGTGTGGCTCTGTGTTCTATTATTTCCTATGTAAGAGTTTTTTTTAATTATATATTTCTACAAAAGAACTGGGGGCTTATTTTGAGCCAGTCTACCATTTTATTCTACCAATACCACTTGGGATGGGTTAAAAGTAGAGAGTAAAAGGAGAGAATCATGCCACTTTTCTCTAAATTCTTTCTTGGGGGCATCTGATTTCTATAATACAACATGCAAATATTGGTTTATATAATCTGATCTGGAGAGGGTTTTTTTATATATATAAGGCACAGAAGGATCCAGTATTTTTGTGGCCAAGTAGGGGATTGCCCTCTCTTTCTAAGTCCAACCCTATATTGCTGTTGAAAGCTAAAATGCTGTAATAGTGCCAAGACAAAAATAAGCCTGTCATATAAAATGTACCTATCAATTACACTTTTAATCTATTTCTGTTGTTTATTTTTATTTATTTATTTAAACAAATTTATGTAGCTGCACATCTAAAATGTGAGGCAATTTTAGAATACATTAACGTGACTCTGGGTAGCATACAATACATAATAAACAATAAGCAATTTTGGAAGAGTAGTGGTGGTGGGTGGTGGGAATAGGATACATCTCTATATAAATTTATGCAAATAGACATTAGATCTTCACCTGTTGAGCAGGTGATGTTTATTGTTTTCTCCTCTCTCCATTTGTCATATTGCACTAATTGCTGTTCATTACATTGTAAGAAAAGCTGCAGAAAGAAGTGGACTATCAGAAGATAGTAATACACCAACCCAAACAATTTGAGAGCTCACTGTTATAAGAGCATTGTATTGGCTTGATCTTCTGAGCAGAAGCATCCTCAGGTCCTGCCCTCAGAGCACATGTCTCATGCAATCATATATTTTGTGTTTCATCTAGGAAAAAAAATCCAGAAAAAAAATCTGTCCTCAGACACATCATATGCTCTCACCATCCCTGGTAACTTAGAGCACTGAATGGTGGTAACAACTGCTGATTTAGCATATTTTGAAGACTTGGAGGAGTCTGCAAGAACACAAAAGCTTTGTGTGTGTGAGGGAGAGAGAGAATACGAGAGAGAGACATCATGGGGGGGTCTTGAAAGGATGAGGCTGGATGTAAACAGCTCCCATCCACTGTCTGTTCTAAAGCTCTTTGCTCCACCACTGCCACCACCATCACCCCCCACGCTCCAGAGTCAAGAGACGGTTCCGTTTTGAACTTTCCTAGGAAGGCAGGAGGTTAAACCAAACTGTTAACTGTGTCTTTTCAAAACTGACATTTAATACAGGACATAAATCACTGGGCAAGCCTGTTACTCCTTCAGGAATGCAATTACATAGGGTCAAATAAAACATAAAAGGGCCCAACAAGTTTTAAAATGTAGCATGTTCGCCAAACTAGGCAAGAAAGAATGCCAAGCAGTCCAGCTATGCTAACATCCACATGTTGGCCTCTGCAAAGGGTGGACAGGGAGGGGGGAAGACTGACGGATTAGAAGGAGAGTTTCTGTTCTTTAATGAGGATGCTGTTAAGGAGAGGGATAGGCATTCCGATGGCGCTCCACTGGAGGGGTGCTCAGCACTTTCTGCCAGTTGCTGCGTTCATTCAAAGCAGGTGTCTTTTCTGGGTTTCATTACGTTAATTGCCGACCGCGGGACCATTGGAAGAACCAGAGTCTCTTAACAAACACAGGAAAGCCACCCCCCATACAGGCAACCTGAAATGGGGAGGAAGAGGGAGGAGTCCCCATCTTTACATCTTTTCAGGTTCTGAACCATTAATCAAGTCTTTGATGGTAAGCCTCACTCCCAGGGAACCATCTTTCTCGGTCAGCAACTGCCTTTATCTAATGCACTCCATCTGAACAGCATGCAGCTTTGGCCCTTTGATGCCTCCTCTGCTCTTTCACGAGATAAAGATTCTGTGAGCCAAGTTCTTCCCCGATTTAAGAGATAAAAAACGTGCGCCGGCCACTGAGGGAGAACTTGAGGATGAGGGAGTCAGCCCCTCCAGCTGCATGGATTCAGATGGATCAGGATGGATCCCCATCTTCAAGATAAGCACATAGTACCTGATAAACAAGATGCTGTAACGATGAAGAGTGTTATGGCTACTTGAAGCTGCATTTGTTACGCAGGATCCATCTTGTTTTGGGCAAAGTTTGCGCAATATTGTCTTCAACCTTTAAGGCTATCGCGTGCTTTATTATGGGATTCCCTTGAAGATTATTTGGAGATTTCAACTTGTGCAGAACAACATCTGAGTGTATATTTCATGAGGCTGGGTGACTTACTTTGTAAAGAACAGTCCTGTTCTTGAAGGTATCAATGGCATCAGAAGATAAACATTATTTGAAGTCCTATCCAATCTAGATCCAAGGTGAAAGGAAAGAACCATCATAAGGAAAAGTTTATAATTCTTAAATTACCCTTTGAAGTTACTAGCCCATAATTATCATTGGAATATCAGACTACGTGCACCCATAGTTCATCTATTCATTCTTGTTTTCTAAGAAAAATGTCACATACCATATACCTATTGAAATTATATTAATTATTTATATAAGTATTAGTAGATATATGCATCAGCATGCGCAAGTTACTGTCCTTTTCAATTCATTTTTTGGTTATAAATTTCCTCTTAAGAGTAAATAACAATTGTATATATTTTTATTGATGAATATAAGGTGTTGAACATGTACGGTATGCTGCCAATTTTGCTTCAACTGTTTTGAGTACAGTTGTTCATTTTTATCTTGAAAACCCTTTACCTCCTAAAACAATTCTTTTTATAAAGTCAGAAATCACATGTTCAGGATTATGTGGGAGACTATAATATAAATAAAAATCATAATAACTCATAAATAACTTGACAGTACTTATAAAAATTCCTTGGACATTAATTTTTTGTTACTCACCTCCCTATTTTTCAGGGAGATTATCTCATTCTTTATTTTCCCACAAAATATATTTAAGGACACATAATGACTGAGTTCAGTTTATATCATATATAAAGGATGAATTAATATGAATTGCAATAATATTGTTTATTTAAATGTCATATTCTAAACAATTCTAAATAATTAGTCAGTTTAAGCAGCATTTTCAACCTTGTTTCTAAAATATTGATTTAATTCTCTATACCTTGCTTTATTTACATGCCCCTTTCTTTCCATGTCAAACATGCTGTTTAAATAATAAATTTGTTTGATCTTTTAAAATACTGTCTTTCCATCTAATATTCATCAATCATCTATGCAAATGAATAAGATCACATTAAAAGTATTAAAGCATTCCAGAGATGGAGATAAATGAGTTTATATGCATTCATTTGCTTTATTGATACTATTTCTATCAACTTTTCATAATCAAAAAGTACTTGATTCATATCATATGTACTGCAAAGACAACGTGTTGTAAGCTGCTGGGATCTCCATAACTGTTTCCATGACTGTTATAAAGATTAGCTCTTCCTGGCTTTAGAAAACTGATGAAAACCTGGTTGTTCTGTCAAAAAAGGGGGGATTAGATGGTTGTGATTGCTTTTTTGGTCTCAACACTGCATCTTTCACTAATACTGTTATTATTTTTATTCATGATTCTTAGTTCCACAGAAATATTACAGAATTGTTATTAAACTGTCTTAAACCCAGTTACAGATTGGGGAATTGTGAACTGCCTAGCTTCAGTGGATTGGTATAGCCCATAAGCACTCTAAATAAATAATATCAATCAGTCCTATGAAATAAACCATATTAGAAAACCAAGTCTACAGGAAGACTAGAATTACATTTTATTGAGATACGCTACAATAACTGATTCTTGTGTTTAACCTTCCCTCCCTCTTATACTCCATTGAGTCAGAGAGATGCCAATTTAGAGTCTCTTCGTAACGCAGTCTCTTCCCCCAGGACTAAAGGAATTATTCTGCCCTTGTCATTTCTGTACTGGCTTCTGAGTATTCCCTTCAAAGTCATCCTCATGGCTTTCTACACATTCCTTTTGCATTTTGCCAAATCAAGTAATAATCATGACTACATGTGAAATCGCAAACAACAGAATTAGGTTTTGTCCACAGAATAGAATTATGGTAAAGTAAAAATAGAAGTAGTTAACATATCCCATTCCAAAAAATGCACACGGTTGTATTAATACTATTCCTAAATAATGATGAAATAAAATAAATAAAATAGGGTTCTAAATTAAACATGTATAAGATGTTTAAAACAACAAAAAGCTGCAGTGTGTGCAAATATTTAGATTTTTTGATCTAGCTGGAAGAACCTGGTAGCCTAGGCCCATCAGGAGAGCTAGCACTGGAATTTATTTGACCAGTAGCTGGAGTCATAGCATCCAAATCCCATGGAGACTAAGATACTGAAATTTCATTGAGGAATCAGAAACTCACATCCAAAGGACTGAAGAAAAGAGAATATGAGGAATCGTTCCGTCCACTCAGGAATGAATCCCTTTTTCAAAAAAATCTGGACAGCACTTCTTGGAACACGCCTGGATGCAGCTTTCTGTTCTTTTCCACTTATTTCTCCCTGGGGAATTACTGAATTTATGTCTTTATTTACCATTCTGAATTACAGAACAGAACACACAATAATGATATAGGCAGCCAGGTGATTTTGTAACTCTTGCTAGGCAAGCAAAAAGGAAATTTATTGAGCCCTTGACGACCCATTATTCTGGAGGGTTCCAGGGTGAGGAAGGCTTCTTTATATAGCATGACTAGTAAGCATTTTGAAGATGTGGTTTTTCCTGTTCTTGTATTCCACATTTTGGCACAAGTATATGGCCTACTCTAAGCTATCAGGAACAGTTCAAGATGGGCTTGGAAATGGGAACCAAGAACCAAAAGTAAGTCAGGATTGAAAATAAGATGTGGAGTTCAAGGAAAAGTTTTTATACTCCATGCAAGGACCAGTCTGGGAGGTTTGTCAATCCAGTGGCTGAGGGTACTTCATTATGAAGCTACCAGTTGTAAATCAGTAGTTTACCATGTAGGACAGCTGTATATGGATACAGTAGTTCCTGACATATTCTAAGGTCTAACAGAGCACATGCGGCAGATATTGCTATGTCCCTTCCCCTCTCCATTTTCTTGATAATATTTGTTCCAAGAAATATGTGATCTCTTCTGTTTTTCTTCTATTTAACATAGCTGCAAAGTTCATGGGAAAAAGTGAGATACAGATCTATGGCTGCCATGCATCCCTCTCTATATGGGCATTAGGTCCCAAAGTCTGTAAGTTGCCATTATGCATTATTTATTAAGCTTTCCGGTTTCCTTTTTTTTTAGAAAAGCAAATGTTGCAGGTTCAATGTTTTATTATTACCTGTTTTGATGCCCAATCCAGCCAGAGAGTCAAAAGTTTTAACTTGGAAATCATCAAAAGTTCTGGCTGTTCAACAGCAGCAAAAAGGTTTCACCTTTTCTAGGAGTCTACACCCACCTGGTATTTGATTTCCTTGGACAGCAGGAAGAAAATTAAAGGTTAGCAAAGTTTGCTTTCATCTTCCAGTAGGAGCTGTTGGTTATTTTGGTATGGAACTTGCCCTCCTTTTATTTATCTTCCCTTTTTTTTCTTTTCTAGACAACTCCCTTCTTGTTTTTGTGACTAAAAATATTGCTCAGGATGTTTCTTTAGTTTGAATTATTTCAAGGCACTTTAAAAAAATGTAGACAGCTCTTCAGTTTTGAAGAGGTATTGAACCAAGAATAGATCTTATTTCTGTTTGTTTTACCGCTGCAGCAGGTTCAACCAAGTAACTTGAACAATGACTGATCTCAATAAAGTCCTCCCATCTTAAAAACATTAAATGTAATTAACGATTAAAATACTTTGAGTCACAGGATAGAAACTTATATTTTTATAGAGTTGCACAAGAACACTTTTTTATAGAAAGATTGCCTTATATACAATTTGAGCTTACTCATACAGGAGTATGACAGCTGTTGCTCATGTATTGATAGGTGAATTTCAGTTTTGCTCAATTTCTTATTTTCAGGATCATTTGCTGAAGCTTGTTTCCATGATACTTTGTGAATTTTTGCAAAAAAAAGTTTGAAAGAAGGCATCTCTTCGAATGCACATATTTTTAATGCATTTTCTTAATGTGACACTTTGCTGAAACAAATCTCTCCTAATGTAAAATGTGGTTTTATGCAAATTATGCCGAAGGTACAGATTCCTATGTGCATTTTCTGACTGGCAAAGAATTTGGGGGGGAATCTGAAATTGGTAGATTTGGATATGCTATTATGTCTTAGTCCTGTGTAGCTTTATCTGTGAATGGATCAGATATGACATCTTATAAGATCCTTAAATTGATAATAGATCAGATATGATACCTTATAAGACCCTTAAATGGATAATGCCCGTTTTCACAGATCAATAGATGAGATTGGAATGCTGCAATAAGATGAATAAATGTTGGAATTAATTGATTTTCCAGTAATTGTTTTGGCTCTCTCATGAGATTTTGGAGTCCCTGGAGGCCATCTGGAAGTGCTCTGGATGACTCAATGGCCCCACCCTCTGCTGTAGAATAGTTCAGACTCAACTAATTTTATTTATTTCTTTAATTTATATGCCACCGAAATCCGGAGGCTCTCAGCAGCTAACAAAAACAATTCTAAAAACATTAATTAAAAACATAAAAATAAATAAAAACATTAAAATAAAAATAGAATTGTGCCTCAGTCTTTCATCATTAGTGGTTTACGTCCATTTATTTTATTACAGTACCTCTCTGTATAGAACGTGCTGCCTTCCTAAATTAAATTTCAGTGACTTAAATTTTCTGAGAGCCACTGTATTGTTTTTTATTTGTATCTGTTAATTACCTTGCAAATAAGATTGTATTGAATATGTTAAATATAAATAGCTGCATGCTCATTTAGAAATGCTTCAGTGTATGGAGAACCCCAACTGGGCTTTTAGTTTGAAATTTGGAAACTGCATTATGTTATGTCAATTATTAATCCATGTAGCTCAGACTACACAGCTTAAGCCATAATGAATCTATGCAGCACCAAGAAGCCTTGGTGCATCTCCTTAGACTAGTGTTTCTCAACATTGGCAACTTGAAGATGAATGGACCAACTCCCAGAATTCCCCAGCCAGCTATGTTTAGTAATATTGCCCTAAACCCTTCCCAAAGCTGCCTTCAGTCTATAATTTTTAATCTGAGAAGGAGAGAAATACTACTGAACATATAAGAAGATTGATTAATTACGTCTGCTATCAAGTCATTTTCAACTTCTAGCTGGCACATAGAGAGATTTCCCCCATGAAATATGCATCGTATCTAATTAATTTAAACAAGTTGGTTCTTGATCTATTTTAGATCCAAAATACAAAGAAAATAATATTTTTTTTCACACTGCCATGTAGGGGCAGATTTTTTTCACACCAGTTTTACTGGTTCTTGAACACAGGATGAGACTAAATGAATATGGTTTTCTCATTCAGCTTGGCTACGGAAGATACAGGAGAGAGTGAAGTCCAGTGGAAATAGCCATCTGTTCTTGCAAAGCAACAGTACCTTTCAAGAGATTATACAGCATTATAATTAAAAGACAAGAGTCCTATTTCATATCTTACCAATATTTGGAATTAACTAGATAGGATTTCAAAGGCCTTTATCATTCATCAACTCTGTCCTCCACTTAAAGAAGAACATGGTGGAAATCACACAGACCTAACCTGCAAACAGTTTTTTAAAATAGTATTGAAATGCTAGCTGTGATATGCTCTGCCTTATGCCCATTGAAGAGACTGAATAAATGCTGTTGCTGCTGCTGCTGCTGCTGCTGCGGTTGTTGTGAAAGTACAGTGGTGCCTCACAAGACGAGATTAATCCGTTCCGGAAGAATGCTCTTAGCGCGAAATGCTTGTAAAGAGAAAC